>JAJOOO010001103.1:0-44640 GCA_029582685.1 Solanum piurae | reverse complement strand
AGTATCATATGACAAGCTGCAATAGGGTTATAAACTACCGGATGTGTATCTCACTCAATTGCGATAAAATCATGTATAAATAAAGACTACCAAATAAGCAAATTTAAATAAATAATTATACCTATTAAAAGTTTTGAGTTTAGAAAAAATTTGAATAAAATTCACAAATTATAGAGGTCTTTGTGTATTTTGTTAAACATACAATGTTCTGATGAGGATTGAAATTTAGTCAATTTCATTTATGATTTATTAACTTAATTTATCCTAATTGATAAAATAAATAAATGCACAATGACAAAAATAAATGAAGTAAAATTATCAACAAAAATTTATAATACTTTAAGACATCCCCTTATAAAAATTGAGTTGTCTCCAAATAATCCCATCCAGCCCCAACCCCACCTCGTAAATTTTTTCGTATATATATATTCTTCCTCTCCCTAGAATGAAGAACAAAAAATAACAAAATGGAGGGACAAGGCGGACAACAACGGGTTTTACTATCGATTCAATTCTCTAAAATAATTTTTCTGAAGCGGTATTTGGCATCGATAACTCAACAAACGTGCAGTCGCAGTTTCCATTTTCAGCTTCATCTAGCATACTCTCTCCAAGGCAACAATTGAGGTTTCGTGATGTGAAGACATTAGCCAAACTCATTGATCGTCTTACTGAAGATGAAAAAAAATCATTTTTCTCTATTTTAATAATAATTAATGTAAAAGGTTTATTATTTAATTTCAGCATTCACTTGTTGTTTGATTTTCAATTCCTTCATCACTTAGATGATTTATGTTTTGTTTTTCCATTTCTGTTTGATCTTTAAATTGATATGATTTACAATTGAATTCATGAGTTACGGCGATACAAAAGAAGATAAAGAGACATTGGAGGCAGAGAGGTCGCCCTAATTTATTTAGTTTGCTCCTATACCCCTTCTCTAACTTTTTTAAGATTTTATTTGATTCAAAATTATATTTGTATTAATTTTATATTTTATATGAGATAAGTAATACTATAAGATTTAGAAATAAAATTATATTAATTTTAGGTAATACCTCACACAAAATTCAAGATATATAAAATTAATTTCAAAATTAATACTAGAAAAATCCGCCTAATTTTGTATGCTTAATACTTCTTTCATGGCCTTATATCATTCCGATTAAGAAATAAAAAAGAATCACATATAAATTAATAATTAATAGAAATATTATTTTACTACAGAAAAAATAAGCAAGAGAGCACAACTATAATAATCCAAAAAAGATTTATAAGTAGCACCAATGATTAAAACAATCAACATTGAAAACTCTAATGATAAGTCTGAAAATATATATGTATGTATGGCAAGAGCATATGATAGTAGTGTTTCTTGGTTATATTTGTATAGTTATAATTTTTTGAGATTGTTATCGATTATTAGTACTAATATAAATTATATATGTATTTGCTTCTTAAGATCATATTTAGAAGTGTTGTTAAACAAAATGTATCTCCTTATTTTTCATATCCTCTTTTAAAAGAAGTAGTAGACATTTGTTTGTTTCATGATTATTATTATTTTGACATTTTGTGATCAATGGTGTTTTGGTAAGTGTATTAATCATTATTTACTGTTTTATGGTTAATTGTTTTTGACATTTACGGACTTAAAAAGAAGTAAAATAAGCAATCAAATAAAATTAATCAATAACTCCTCCTCAAGTTATCTATTTGATAATCTTCTTTTATTTTTCAAAAGTACGTGCGATGCACGTGTGTGTCACGTAAATATAAAATATTGCCAACAATAATAAAATAGATTATAATCTAACTACACACTCTCATATCTAAGATCATGTTCTGGGTAACCGAAAGTTGTGTCATGTCCTATCTAATTACCTCTCTCAAATACTTTTTCTGTCTACATCTATTTTTTCTCATATCTACTACATCCAACCTCTCACGTCTCCTTATTGACATACATATATTTGTCATGCTTTATTTGAAGATTTTCTATGTTATTTTTTATTGATATGATCATGTAAAAAATGTCATATATTATAATTAATACAACATTTGTTTAGACTATCGAATCAAATCTCAGATTTAATTATCATATGACAAACTGCAACAGGGTTATAAACTACCAGAAAAACATTCTCAATCTTGTAATATTATTATCTCAAGAAAATTTTATTATAAATTTGACCCAAAATATCTACAATGTTATTGAATTTTAAAAAGTAAAATAAAATTCAAAAAATATCACATGAACAAAAAAAAAATGTGACGAGTATGTGTATCTCACTCAATTGTGATAAAATCATGTATAAATAAAGACTATCAAATAATTAAATTTAAATAAATAATTATATCTATTAATAGTTTAGAGTTTAGAAAAAATTGAATAAAATTCACAAATTAAGGAGGTCTTTATATATTATGTCAAACATACAATGTTCCGATGAGGATTGAAATTTAGTCAATTTCATTTTTGGTTTATTAACTTAATTTATCCTAATTGATAAAATAAATAAATGCACAATGACAAATAAAAATAAGTAGAATTATCAACAAAATTTTATAATACTTCAAAACATTTCCTAATAAAAATTAAGTTGTCTCCAAATGACCCAAGCCCAGCCCCAACCCCACGTCATAAAAAATTTCCAAAAAAAATTCTCTCTCCCTAGAATGAAGAATAGAAAATAACAAAATGGAGGGACAAGGCGGACAATAACAGGTTCAACAATCGATTCAATTTCCCAAAAGAGTTTTTTTGAAGCAGTATCTGACATCGATAGCTCAACAAACGTGCAATCGCAGCCTTCATCTTCAGCTTCATCTAGTAGATCCCTCCAAGGAAACAATTGAGGTTTCGTGATGTGAAGACACTAGTCAGACTCATGGATCGTCTTACTGAAGAGGAGAAAATAGTCATTCTGCTCCTCTTTAATAGTAATTAATGTTAAAGGTTTATTATTTAATTTCAACATGCACTTGTTGCTGGATCTTTTAATTCCTTCACTACTTAGATGATTTATATTTTATTTTTTCATTTACGTTTGATCTTTATATTGATATGTTTTACAATTGAATTCATGAGTTACGGCGCTACAAAAGAAGATAAAGAGACAAGGGGCGGAGAGGTCACCCTAATTTATTTATTTTGCTCCTATACCCCTTCTCTAACTTTTTTTAGGTTTTATTTGATTCAAAATCAAGATTTTCTATATTTATATTAATTTAATATTTTATATGAGATAAATGATACTGTAATATTTTGAAATAAAATTATACTGATGTTACGTAATACCTCACACACAATTTAAGATATATAAATTTAATTTTAAAATTGATATTGAAATAATCCGCCTAATTTCTTGTACCAAAATATTCATTAAAGATTTTATTTTTACACCTTACTCTAATGATTGTCATTCTATTTATTAATTTAAATAATTTTTCACCATTAATTATATATATAATTATAGCGTTCAAGTAACGTGTAGTTAGCTTTTTAACCTCTTGTACCAGCAACATGTTTGGTCCTATTTAAGAGTCCAAATCTATATATTCTTAGAAGAAAATTTGAAATGTCAATATTATCGAGATGATAAATTACAAAATCTAATACTTCAAAGGTAGATATTTTTCTAAATTTATAATTTCTGCGACTTCTAATTAATTTTTAATTCTTCTTTAATGGGTTTATATCATTCCGATTAAGAAATAACAAAGGAATCGTAGCTAAATTAATATTTAATAGAAATATTATTTTACTAAAAAAAAAAGATGCAAGAGAGCACAATTAGAATGATCCAAAAAAGATTTAAAAGTAGCACCAATAATTAAAACTACCTACATTGAAAACTCAAAAGATAAGTCTAAAATTATGTATGTATGGCTAGAGCATATGATAGTATTGTTTCTTGGTTATATTTGTATAGTTATAAATGATATATGTCTTTGCTTCTTAAGATCATATTCTCTTTTAAAAGAAGTTTGTTTCATGATTTTATTTTATTTTTTGACATTTTGTACTCAATGGTGTTTTGGTAAGTATATTAATCATTATTTACTGTTTTATGGTTAATATTTTTACATTTACGAACTTAAAAAGAAGTAAAACAAGCAATCAAATAAAATTAATCAATAACTCCTCCTCAAGTTATCCATTTGATAATCTTCTTTTATTTTAAAACTAGTTTAGAGTACGTGCGATGCATGTGTGTGTCACGTCAATAGAAAACATTGTCAACAATAATAAAATAAATTCTAATCTAACTACGCACTCTCATATCTAAGATCGTGTTTTGGGTAACCTGAAGTTGCGTCATATCCTATATAATTACCTCTCTCAAATACTTCTTCTGTCTACATCTAATTTTTCTCATATCTCGATCTACTACATCCAACCTCTCACATCTCTTTATTGTCATACATATATTTGTCATGCTTTATTTGAAGATTTTTATGTTATCTTTTATTGATATGATAATGTAAAAAGATGTCATATATTAAAGTTAATATAACATTTGTTTAAACTATCGAATCAAATCTCAGATTTAATTATCATATGATAAACTGCAACAGGATTATAAACTACCGGATGTGTATCACACTAAATTGCGATAAAATCATGTATAAATAAAGACTATCAAATAAGCAAATTTAAATAAATAATTATAGCTATTAATAGTTCAGAGTTTAGAAATTTTTTTGAATAAAATTCACAAATTATAAAGGTCTTTGTGTATTTTGTTAAACATACAATGTTCTGATGAGGATTGAAATTTAGTCAATTTCATTTATGATTTTTTAACTTAATTTATCCTAATTGATGAAATAAATAAATGCACAATGGCAAAAATAAATGAAGTAAAATTATCAACAAAATTTTATAATACTTTAAGACATCCCCTAATAAAAATTGAGTTGTCTCCAAATAAACCCACCCTGCCCCAACCCCACCTCATAAAAATTTTCCTATATGTATATTCTTCCTCTCCCTAGGATGAAGAAAAAAAAATAACAAAATGGAGGGACAAGGCGGACAACAACAGGGTTTTACTATCGATTCAATTCCTCAAAATATTTTTTCTAAAGCGGTATTTGGCATCGATAACTCAACAAAAGTGCAATTCCCTAAAATAATTTGTCTGAAGCGATATCTGGCATCGATAACTCAACAAACGTGCAGTCGCAGCCTTCATCTTCAGCCTCATCTAGTAGACTCCCTCCAAAGCAACAATTGAGGTTTCGTGATGTGAAGACACTAGCCAGACTCATGGGTCGTCTTACTGAATAGGAAAAAGGAGTCATTTTGCTCCTTTTTAATAATAATTAATATAAAAGGTTTATTATTTAATTTCAGCATACACTTGTTGCTTGATTTTTAATTCCTTCATCGCTTGGATGATTTATGTTTTGTTTTTCCATTTCCGTTTCATCTTTATATTAATATGTTTTACAATTGAATTCATGAGTTACGGCGATACAAAAGAAGATAAAGAGATAAGGGGGCGGAGAGATCGCCCTAATTTATTTATTTTCCTCCTATACCCCTTCTCTAACTTTTATTAGGTTTTATTTGATTCAAAATTATATTTATATTAATTTTATATTTTATATGAGATAAGTGATACTATAAGATTTTGAAATAAAATTATACTAAATTTAGGTAATACTTCACACAAAATTCAAGATGTATAAATTTAATTTCAAAATTAATACCGGAATAATTCGCCTAACTTTTTGTACCAAAATATTAAAGGTTTTATTTTTACACCTTACTCTAATAAATTGTCATTCTATTTATTAATTTAAATATTTTTTCACCATTAATTATATATATAATTATAGCATTTGAGTAACGTGCGTAATTAGCTTTTTAACATCTTATACCAGCAACATGTTTGGTCCTATTTATGAGTTCAAATCAATAAGAAATATTGAAATGTCAATATTATCGAGATGATAAATTACAAAATCTAATACTTCAAAAGTAAATCTTTTTCAAATTTTGGGATTTATTTGAATGCTAATTAATTTTGTCCGCTTAATTCTTTTTTCATGGCCTTATATCTTTCCGACTAAGTAATAAAAAAGAATCGCAACTAGTTTAATCATTAATAGAACTATTACTGTACTATAGAAAAACAAGAAGAAAAAAAACAAGAGAGCACAATTATGATGATCCAAAAAAGATCTATAAGGCCTTATGTTTGAATCTGAAAATATATGTATGTATGGCTAGACCATATTATAGTATTGTTTCTTGGTTATATTTGTATAGTTATAATTTTTTATGATTGTAATCGATTATTAGTACTAATAAAAATTATATGTCTTTGATTCTTAAGATCATATCCAGAAGTGTTGTTAAACAAAATGCATCTCCTTATTTTTTATACTCTCTTTTATAAGAAGTAGCAAACATCTGTTTGTTTCATGTTTTGATAATTGTATTAATCATAATTTATTGTTTTATGGTTCAAATTTTTTGACATTTACGGACTTAAAAAGAAGTATAATAAACAATCAAATAAATTTAATCAATAACTCCTCCTCCACAAGTTATCTATTTGATGATGATCTTCTTTTATTCTTTAACTAGTTTAGAGTACATGTGATACACGTGTGTGTCACGTAAATATAAAATATTGCAATAATAATAAAATAGATTATAATAGATGAAATACTATATTTTTTATAATGCATTAAACATCCTTATAAAAATTGAGTTGTCTCTGAATGACCTCACCCTACCTCATAAGTTTTCTCCCTTTATATATTTATATTCTTCCTCTTCCTGGAATAATGCACAGAGAACAACAAAATGGAGGCACAAGGCGAACAACAACATGATTTTACTGCCGATTCAATTTTTTAAAAGAGTTTTTTTTGTAGAATTATCTGATATTGATAACTCAGCAAATGTGCAATCGTAGCCTCCACCTTCAACTTCGTCTAGCAAGCTCCCTCCTAATCAATAATTGAGATTTCGTGATTTCGTGATGTTAAGACACCAATCAGACTCATGGGTCGTCTTATCAAAGATGAGAAAATAGTCATTTTGCGTTTTTTTAATAATTAATGTAAAAGGTTTATTAATTAATTTCAACATGCATTTGTTGCTTGATCTTTTTAATTCCTTAATCAGTTTGATGATTTATGTTTTTTTTCCCTTTTCGGTTTGATCTTTATATTGTTATGTTTTACAATCGAATTCATGAGTTGCGGCCTTGCGGGGAGGTGTCACTCTAATTATTTTTTTTGCTCCTATGCCCCTTTTCTAACTTTTTGACATTTTTGGACGGAAAAGAGAAGTAAAACAAACAAACAATCAAATAAAATTAATAATTCTTCTTCCTCAAGTTATCTAAGATAATCTTCTTTTATTTTTTTAATTAGGTTAGAACATGTGCGACGCACGTGTGTGTCACACCAATATAAAATATTATAAATAATAATAAAATAGATTATAATAAATTTATTTAAATGAAATTATAAGATATGCAATAATAATTTTATTTAAATGAAAAATATGTGTTTTTCTAATTTTGGTATACGTGTGTTATTTTACACGTGTATGTCGTGTCAACTAATTAACACTAATACATACAAAAAGAACAGATTATCTTAAAATAGCAATTGACGATAAAAAATGAGAAAATTCATGTACATGGTTAAATCCACCAAAAAGTGAGTCAAAGCTGAACTACCTACTAACTTTCTACTATTTTTTTAATTTAATATGTGATTCACGCATGCTCCTATCTATGATCATATTTTTAGTAACCTAAAGTTGCGCCACGATCAATCTAATTACCTCTCTTGAATACTTCTTTTGTCTATGTCTATTTTTTCTCATATTCACTACATCCAACCTCTCACATCTCCTTATTATCCTACAATTATACGAAATAATTTCTTAAAATATATTAAAAATCAAATAAATCAAAATAAATGTCATTATTTATATAAAACTTGTCAAGATCATAATTTCAATCAAAATATCATAATCCTAAATTTTCAATTTCAATCGTGTACGAGTAAATTTGTACACCAAACGGCTAAACTCGTAAAAAGATTTACTTCCTTCCTTTGCATGTTTATCTCGGTTTAGCAAATTGCATTATGGTATACTATGTTCCAACAACTAAATAATAAAAACAACAACAACATCAATAACAATAATAATAAGAATAATTAATGGTTATATAATCTAAATAATAATAATAAAAATCATTATATAATATAAAAATTTATTAAAAAGGTAAAAAATAATAATTAGAAAACATAACCTACCAGATAATCATGGTGGTCGGTCATATTTAATTATTTAAGGTCGGTCACTAGGTTTATCTCTTAACCTATGTCTTTCTTTGTTTTTTAATTTCATATTACTTGGTCATTAATGATTTGACACGCCTGTGAGAAATCTTTAATAATTAAAAATGTATTATTAAACTAAGTTTATTAATAATGCTTAAATTTAATTATTATTATTTTATATAATTATTTGTTTGAAATGCGTACATGAAATAACTTATCTCATCAATAAAATATAAATGGTAGAGACTGAGGTAGGGCAAAAATGCATTAGGGAGAGGTAATTAGAAAAGACATTATGCAACTTCATATTATCGAGAACATGATTCTAGACATAAATGAATGAACATCACGTATTAAGATAGAAAGTTAATAAAGATAGAGTGTTGTCTTATCTTTGTTATCTATCGTCATATATTTTGTACTATATTTCAATTATCACACTATTTAGTTGCTAGTATTATTTCATTATTATATGCGCTACACTACATTTGTAATTGTTGTTATGCCTTCTTTATTAGTATTTGCTTATTCTTTTATTCGAATTTGATGTACTTTTATTCAAACATCCTTAAAAAATCTACTCTCTTCCTCTACGAGATAGTGATAAGATCTGTAAATATCTTATCCTTCTAGACCTTACTTATATAATTATTCTTCGTACCAAACAATTTCTAAATACCGTACTAAAATAGAAGTAAAATATTTATTTTTAATATAAAAAAATGAAAGTACTAATTATCTTAATTAATCCTATTTAGTTATAGTCAAATTAGAATTCTGTTTACAAATCTACAATACGACGAACCTTCGTGTTTAGCAGTGAAGCAAAAGCAAAGTACACTATTCTCGATAAATCTCTTATCTTTTCTACCAAGAAAACTTTATCAATATACCTGTTCAAAATTGTATAATTATTTATCTTGATTTTGATAATCGAAGCGAAACCCTAGTTTTTGGATCATTGAAAAATGGCATCTGGATCATCTGGTAGGTCAAACAATGCGGGTTCTAAGGGTTTTGATTTTGCATCCGATGATATACTTTGTTCCTATGAAGATTATGCTAATCAAGATCCCTCTAATGGAACACACTCTGATCCTGTAATCGCTGCCAATTCTGCTAAGGTAATCACTATTATTTGTGATTAAGCTAGTTGACCTTTAGGGTTTTTGAGATTTTCGGGGAGATTTGGGAAATTTGTTTTTTGATTGTGGTAATAGTTGCTGAGTTTGGAATCTGGTAGAGATTCTGTGTGTTTTATTATAACCCCACAAAAAAAATGTAATCTTTTGGCTGGTATGTGAACGTTGTAGCTCGTTCTTTTGTTGTTAGGCTTGCTTGACAAATCGTATTTTGGGGGAGTACAGCTGAGGTATGTAAACGATGTAGGTTGTTCTTTTGTTGTTAGGATTGCTTGAGAAATCGTATTTTGGGGGAGTACAGCAGAGGGGAGAGTTGGGGAGAAACAAATTTACAGGAAATAGGAAAAACAATGAAATGCCTGCTGATTTAAAGAGAAGGGGATGGAAGAGTGTTATTGTATAATTGTTTATATGATTATTAATTTGATATGAGAGACCATTGGTGGTTCTTTCCCTAAATTGAGTGGTTTATGGACAGATGTTTTTGGTATCATTGTTGATGGTGCTTGCCACGCTATGGCTTATGTGCATTTGTTGAAGAAAGAGTTTGATTTCCATTTCTGATATGAACTCTGTTCAACTGCTTTGACTTTCATGCTTGCATTTTTTGTATTATTCATCTTGTTCTTTTATAGTAATTGTCATCTTTGAGATATTGGACTTCAAGGGGAGCTAAGGTCTGATGGTGAAATTTTTCTCCCTGGATTGGAGTCTAAGTTTTATCTGGCACAGTGAAAATAACCATGGAATAGTTGCAATAATGGGCCTTATTTGGATCATTTCACATTGCCGTAGAGATTAAGTTCTACTCCACCATAATGGTTATGTAGTCTTTGTAAATATAGTTACTAAGATCCATGCTATTATATGCATCTTACTTGACCAATTTGTTTTCTTCATTTAGTTCGTAAGGTGTAAAAGTTTACACACAATGTATTCTTGAAAAAGTTTACACTCGAATGTATTCTCAGAAAAATTTACACTCAATGTAACTCACTTATAAATTCGCTTTCTTAGAATTAACTCAATTTTGCTCTTGTTTTGAGTAGGAGTTCCACAAAAGCAGAATGACAAGGTCATCAATGTTTCCTGCTCCAGGATATAGTCCTCCAGAAGAATCTTCCTTCAACCAAGACATGATATGTACTATTGAGAAGACCATGAAGAAATATACTGACAATCTCATGCGGTTCCTAGAGGGAATCAGTTCACGCTTGTCGCAGTTGGAATTATACTGTTACAATCTTGATAAGTCTATTGGAGAAATGCGCTCTGATTTAGTTCGGGATCACGGTGAGGCAGATTCAAAACTGAAGGCTCTAGAGAAGCATGTCCAAGAGGTTAGTTACCTGTTTTCTGTGGGACTTAAGTTAAGACACTTAAAAATTACTGCTCAGGTGTGTCTTGAACCAGTTTCAAGACCTGTCACTCATACTAGGCAGCATGTAAGTTAGTGTAACTGAGAGACGCATTGGGAAATGTGCTTGGTTCTTTACTTGCAATTAGCAGTTTATGAATGAAGAATTAGCTTGAACCAGTAGTAGCTGTAGAAGTTTGTGTGGCGCAGATCTGTTTTTAGCTTTAACATGTGACCACCTTAGAGAATTTTCTAAACTAGACATCTTCTCCATTAGTTAAAAATGGACAGTTGACTTGTATGGTTTGCTTCCCTATTCCTCTGCAGTGGTGCCTTTCATTTTGTTTGTACCTGAAGCTATAGATGCACTTTCTGATATACTAATAACTCTGACCTTTGCTTTTGTTGGTTCTAAGGCATATGAATGGTTTCGTACTTAACCACTGGCAATTTTCAAGTTGCTCTTTGGTGTTCAGCGGTTTTTCCATCACATTATGTCAACTTAAATAGCTCTTGATTCCAACGAAGAACTTAAATAGCTCTAGATTCCATCGAAGAACTTAAATAGCTATTGACTAAACTGTTCTTCCTGCAGGTTCACAGATCTGTACAGATTCTAAGAGATAAACAAGAACTTGCCGAAACTCAAAAGGAGCTGGCCAAGCTTCAGCTTGCACAGAAAGGATCAACTTCATCCAACAATTCTCAGCAGAATGAGGAGAGAAGTCCTCAACACCTGTCTGATGACAAAAAAAGTGAGGACTCACCTGAAGTGCATGGACAGCAACTGGCTCTTGCACTACCCCATCAAGTGGCACCCCAGGCTTCTCTTACTAACCGACCTGTGGAGCAGCCACAACAGCCACCTGTGCCTCCTCCACAATCAATTCCATCCCAAAGTATGCCACAGTCACAAGGCTATTATTTACCCCCTCCTCAGATGGCAAATCAACAACCTCCAACTCAGTTGTCTCAAGGTCAATTTTTGTCGTCTGATCCGCAGTATCGAAATCCTCAAATGCAAGTAACACCACAGCCGGCACCACCTCAGTTGAATCAGACACAACAACTCCAATCAATGCCCCAATATCAGCAGCAGTGGGCACAGCAGGTACCCCAACAGGTTCAACAGTCACAGATTCCAACTATGCAACAGCAAGCTAGGCCTAAATCACCTGCTGTTTATCCCTCTTATCTGCATAGTCAACCAAATCCTACTCCTGAGACAATGCCCAATAGTATGCCAATGCAAGTGCCATTTTCTGGAGTATCTCAACCAGTTGCTAGCCGTCCCGAAGCAATGCCTTATGGCTATGATAGGTCTGGTAGGCCCCTTCAGCAACATCCCGCAACGCCGCATCTTAAGCCTTCATTTGGTGCACCAGGCGATGGGTATGCAGCTAGTGGAGCTCATCCAACACTCTCTCCAGGAAATGCATATGTGATGTATGATGGGGAAGGCACAAGGGCACATCCACCGCCCCAACCAAACTTCCAACAAAGTGGTTATCCTCCATCCAGCTTCCCTCCCCAAAATCAGCAGCCTACGCCCAGTCCAAATCTGATGGTTCGTCCAACTCAGCAGGTGCGCAACCATCCATACAATGAGTTGATTGAGAAACTAGTGAACATGGGCTACCGGGGTGATCATGTTGTTAATGTGATCCAAAGGCTCGAGGAAAGTGGCCAGCCTGTTGATTTCAATGTCATCCTGGATAGGATGAATGGACATTCATCTGGTGGTTCTCAGAGAGGATGGTGAGGTTAAGTGATCGGGCCCCAATCTTTCTAGTAACGTTTCATGAAAGGTCTGAGAAACTAAAGAGTAGTACATGTGACTCAAACACTATCTATTGCTGAATAAGGAGTCATGTTAGTAGCGTGGAATCTGGTGTATATGAGATCTTTAGATGCGTTGTATATTTGTCAAGTCTTCTGAAGCTTTGTTATTTTACCTGCAAACTTCTGAAGCTCTCGTATTAGTTGTAACTTGTAAGGGGTTTACACCTCTGTTTGAAATTGAAAGTTTCTATGGATATCCACTTGTAGCACATGAACTTTGTATACATCTGGTAAAAACATATAATTATGTTGTTGTATGTACTTTGTATGTCCCGACTAGGGTCAAAGAAAGGGAACTAGAATTTCGAACTCATAAGCTTCAAATTCTACCTCTGCATTTGCCTGGTCAAAGCAGCGATGCTTGTGTCGTTGTAAAAGGAAGGGTTCCATTCTTTGCAGCTAAATTCATCTAGTAGGCTCAATTGTTATGTTTCTTTTAAGAAATTGTTATATCAAGTAATTTAAGTACAAATATTCTTCATAATGATAACTAGGCTTCCAAATTTGCATCTCTAGATAGAATTCTCTTTGGGGATTTGCCTTGTATATTTGTATTAGCCCAAATAATAGTTGCATAATATAAGGTTTAAATCCAAATTGTAGATTTAAGTCGAGATCCATTTAGCTATAACTCTTAGATGTAAGTTTAGTCCTCTTGGTTATTGGAAGATTAGAATAATTGCTGGGAGTGAAACACTGAACACATGAAATTAGTACGTCAAAGTTTGTTACACACCTAAAATCCAATCCCTGAAAATTTGAATGGAAACAAACTTTGAATGAGTGAATTTAGGTATTGCAGTTTGACACTCTATTTCTCGATGGCGCTATCACTTTTGAGCCTTTATGATTTATTAAAGATATGCAAGAAATAAACATGATAACTAATATGAGACACAGATAAATATAATTTTGGATGATAAAAAATGATCAATATTTTAAAATGGAGGAAGTTTATATCTTTCAACAAGTGGATGGATTAAATGTATTAAAAGATTTTTCTAATTCGTTGAAAGTGTCAATAACGTAACTACGTAAGACGGACCCAACGCGTTGGTTTGTTTTAATTTGAAAGTTTTCAGATTAATTTCAACGTGGTAGCTTCAACAACTTCAACTTGCATATCACCGTGATAACGTTGTTCCTTCATTTATTAAAAGGTTTCGATTTTGAGTTTGAAGTATAGATAGTAAATTTATTTAATAGGGAGCTTTTTTTTCGAATTAGTTCTGTGTGACGTGAATTTAGATTAATCGTACTCCAATATGGATATAAGACACTACATAAAAATAAATAAATCAATGTGCACTTGTGATAGAACTCTTTTACTATCTCCAATTCTCCATTATTGACTATTAAAACTTTCACCTTGTTAGTAAGAGTTTGATTTTCATAGAACTTTTCGAATTAATTTAATGAAAAGAATTGACGCGGCATTTGACTTTTTGTAATCTCATTTCTGACGTGGCAATAATCAACCACTTCATATAGATAAGAGTATTTTAATGTGCAAATTAAGTTTGATAGCGCAATTTCGATTGTGACTTCATTGATTAGAACATTTGGAAAATATAATTTTCTTTAATGGATCAGGACTTAGGTCTTGTTTTAATTTATTTATTTTCAAAAGAAAATAAAATGAATTGGTTGGAGTACTTCAAAATGTAATTTAATGTAATTTTGGTGGATGCAACTTATAATTAAATGGGAAATGCACCTCATTTAACTAGTTGGAAATGATCCCGGTGAACTTTTAATTATGGGGAAAAAAAGGTTAAGAAGTTAAAACTTGTTAAACTTTGAAGTCTTGTCCGTAGGACAAGCAAAGTTAAAAGTTTAAGACCATTTTTGTAAATCATCCTAGGACAAAGAATCATTACTCTCAAGAAATATTATTTATGATAGATCTCGACTCAAAAAAATCAAGATAACAAATTATACAAGGCATGACAAAGAATACGGAAGGAAAAATAACTATGATAAACGAATTACAAAAAACAATATATATAATAATAGAAACCAAAGAAATAAAATCCTACAAGAATAATAACGCAACTATTAGTAGGAAGGAATAAGCGAGACTACAACTTAAGTCTTAGCTAACATCATATTACTTGGACATGTTGTAATTAATTAGATAAATAAATTCAAAATTATTAGTCATTGTTTGCAATAAATTTTAAAGTGAGAGAAAATAAATTACAATCACAAATAAAATATGAAGAAACCTGATTTTATTGATAAATATTGCGGGTATAATTTTATTCCTCACTTGATTCTTCTTTCATGATATTTATTCTCTCATGAGATTTATCCATGATTTGAGGGCCGTTAGTAACATATTTCTTGAACTAGGATGATTTTGGACTTGATCTTCAATAACTTGAGGGCAGTTAGTAGCGTATTTTTCAAATTAAGATAATTTAAATTTGATCTCTTTATGAATATTCCATGAATTTGTGGTAAAACTTTCGACATCTTATAGAGTCTCACAAAATTTCAATATCTACCATCATTACAAAATTAAATAAAGCTCTGATGAATGACAAATCACTTATAAAATTGATATTATGCAAAATCTAGTTTACTCCCTTCCCCACTTTTTTTTAAAAATTTATTTAAAAGGATGAGATCTAAAGTAGGAGTATATTTAATTCAATGTTTTGAGTAGTAGGGGTTGCACCAGGCATGTGCTGCCCATCAACAAGTATTTATTTTATTTGAAAACAGATAACCTAAGTTTGTCCTCTTCATTTTTTTTTCTTGCTGTGTGTATAGTATTTATATAGTATCGAATACGATTAATTTGAATTTACGCAAAAAAATTATATTAGGGCAAAACATTCTTCACTAAATAAATTATATAGATTTGAATTAAAGATACATAATTAAAGATGAATAAATATTTAGCTTAATATATTACTAACTTTTAAAATTTAGAAAATTTAGATATTTCAATTTTGAACTATGACTTGTTCCAGTTAAACACTTGATAAAGTATTCATATAAAAAACTTTCAATTTTTTTTTTAAAAAATTACGTGTGTATAAACTGTGTTTATTAAGTATTTAAGTAGTTAAGTTCACTATATAAAATGCACTATTTTAATAACGCATGTCTCAATTAGAATATAGTTATTGTGTTTTGCGATTTATTGAGATTAACGTATATAATTAAAAGTTATAAGTAGTTATTTTTTATATGATGAACAAATATATTTATTTATTAAAAAAAGAAAAAGATAACTATGATTATTCAATCTTATCCTTTCTTCGTGAAAAGGGAAAAAAATGCAAAAAAGCAATATTTACTAAAATTTAATTTGAGCAGAATATTCATTTCACCAAGAGTGCACACCTTTTAATCTATCCTTCAAATAAGAAAAAAAGTTGGATTTTTTTAAAAATAAATTAGACAATTCCAAAGAAATTGCTACTTTTAGTTAAAAGTTGGTTGGAAAAAAAAAGTGGATTTTCTTGTCTGAATCTACTTTTCGTGTCCTAACGTTAGAAATATTTTTTACTCATTTCCATAAAGTAAAAAGAAATGAAAATATTAAAATTGATTTAATTTAACCGTTAATTTTTTTAAAAAATTATTATGAAAATTGAAGAGTTATATGGCTGAAATACAATTAGATTTTATTTAAGCTACACTTTCAAATACAAAACCAATTAAGAAGTTTTTAAATTAGAGTTAAGAGCGCCTTAAAACAAGGGATTATTAATACAATATATTTCAATTCCACCTTTTAAGAAATCTTGTCCCCTTTATAAAGGATTTATTTTCCTTTGTCGTAATATAGAGTCATAATTAATTTAATTAATTAATTATTTTGGTTGTTATTTGTGAAGTAGATATGACACTAGCTTGGAGAAAACAAGTTTCAATGCTCTGATTACCCCTATTATGTCACATAAATAGACTGAATATTTAATGAAAATAGATTATATTTTAAATTTTTTAAAAGACGTGTAAATAAAAAATGTAATAAGTATTTTAAGACTGAATGAATAATTAGTCCACCTAAAAATGTTTTACATAAACTCATATATTTTATCCACTTTACGCATTTTAAGGTATAATAATTGTTAGTATGAAGGAAGGCCTTTTAAGGAAATAGTCATATATTCATCATAATATAAGGGACCAGAGTATTAATTATGGTAAAAAGGCTAACATGCCTTAATTAATAAAGCACTACTATTATAATTTTCATTGAGATTTGATTTTTTTTTTGGGGAATTTATTGTTTTTTAAAAAAAGTAATTTCTCAAATGACTAAATTTGAAAGGGAAAAAGGATAAATATATCCCTGCACTATCGTAAATGATATGTAGATATCGTTCGTCATACTTTTGGGACATTGGTGCCCTTGCCGTCCAAAAACTAGAACATATATGCCCTTCACTCTAACGGAAGACTAAATAAGGACACGTGACACAATCTTATCCATTGATATGATATTTAATAAATGTCAGGTCGATGAATAAGATTATAACACGTGTATGTCCGTTAGTATAAAGGGTATATATGCTTTAGTTTTTGGACGGCAGAGACACCAATATCCAAAAAAATATAACGGAGAGTATCTGTATATAATTTTACAATAGTTCAGAGATATATTTGTCTTTTTTCCCAATTTGAAACTTAATGGTTAATTCTTATATCAACACAATGTGAATTGATAACATTTATTCGAATTGACTTATTGTCTCATGTCGACAACTTCACATCCTATACGCAATTGGCTTGAAACTCTACTTGTTTGAAAGCGATCTTTTTCCTCCCTATTTCATAGTAGGTATCATTTGGTATAACATCGATGTAAGACGACTTTTTTTTTTTATATTTGAAACATATTTTCTCTAGAAAAATAAATTTATAAAAATAAAAAAAATGATTTTTTTAATGAAAGTAAGGAGAAATAAGTTATATTAGTGACATTTCAAGTTTATTGTCTCCTCTCATCCATTCAATTACTTATTTTTCAAGACAACATCTTCTAAGAAATCATTTTCCGTGGAAAATATTTTCCTTCATACCAAACACACCCTTAATGTGATCGCTCATTGTCTTATTTTTTATTTCTCGTTTTATATTTATTTATTATTTAATGATTTTAGTTTATTCTTTATCCTACCTTTTATATAGTTCTATACTATACCATACTTTTCTTATAAGCTTATCCTCCAAAATGTTAAAGTATAACATTATATAATAACGTAAAACAATACAATTTATTTAAATATTACATTCATTAAAGTAATACAATATAATATATTATAAAACAATACGTAACAACCCTAAAACAAATTGTAAAAGCAAAACAAAGTGTAAAAGCAAAAGTTGAACTTTAATTTTTCAATTTCCTTTATAATCTTTATTATAAGAATATACAAATAGGTCCCCATTGAAATTTTCTTCTCTGTGGGCTCTTAGAAATTTTCAAACAATTTCACCAATCTTCGCACTAAAGAAAAAAGGTAAGAAATAGCTGCCAAAGAATTTAGATTTAGTACGAATAAATTTCATATATTTGGGACTCCGAGCTGATACATTGCAAATAATATATTACTTAATAAAAGAGATGTAATCGAGAAGGAATATGATTATACTTAAGAGGGGATGGATGTATTTCAGAAAGGATGACATATATACGAAAGGAGAATTTTATAAATAATTCTTTTAAATGATAGACAATTTTAAAAAATATAATAACTTAAGATGTGTATTTATATAATTTTTTCACTCGTTTAATTTATTTATTTTTGATATTTGAGCTGGCATTGACCGTTAGTATCTTTTTTCTTGGCCTGAGGCAAAGTACTAAAAATATTTCTAATTCAATTTTTTTTAAAGAAGCTACTCATTATTAACCACGCGCATTGGCACGCGCCACTCCCCATATTTGCCATTCATCTTCTATGCTCTGTATCCGTTTCCACCCAAAAGGGGATTTTCCTTTTTAGATCTCTCCGAATGCTACAATGAGCCTCCGGCAACGTTCAACGCCGGCGGCGAGACAAGTTTCTATAGATGAAGAACCGTATAACATCATTCCGATTCATAATCTTCTAGCTGACCATCCTTCTCTTCGTTTCCCTGAGGTACGCGCTGCGGCGGCTGCTTTACACTCTGTAGGTGACCTAAGGAGACCTCCATTTGCACCGTGGAAACCTCACTATGACCTCCTTGACTGGCTTGCGCTTTTCTTCGGGTTTCAGGATTCTAGCGTTCGTAACCAACGGGAACATATCGTGCTTCATCTTGCTAATGCTCAGATGCGTCTATCTCCGCCGCCGGACAATATTGACTCTCTTGACCCTGCTGTTCTCCGTCGGTTCCGACGTCAGCTTCTGAAGAATTACTCGTCGTGGTGCTCTTTTCTCGGTCTCAAATCTAATGTTTGGCTTTCCGACCGGCATAATTCATCTGACCACCGCCGTGAGTTGCTTTATGTCTCGCTTTACCTTCTTATATGGGGTGAGTCAGCGAATCTACGTTTTGTTCCTGAATGTTTATGCTTTATTTTTCATAATATGGCTATGGAATTGAATAAGATTTTGGAGGATTACATTGATGAGAATACTGGTAGGCCATTTTTGCCATCGATTTCTGGTGAAAATGCTTTTCTGAATCGGATCGTAACGCCAATTTACGAAACAATCCGAGCTGAGGCTGATAATAGTCGGAATGGTACTGCCCCACACTCTGCGTGGCGGAATTATGATGACATCAATGAGTATTTCTGGAGTAAAAGGTGTTTTGATAAGTTGAAGTGGCCTATTGATACTGGGAGTACATTTTTTGTGACCACTAACAAGGGAAAGAAGGTTGGAAAGACGGGGTTTGTGGAGCAGAGATCATTTTTGAATTTGTATAGGAGTTTTGATAAGCTATGGATCATGCTGGCGTTGTTTTTGCAGGCTGCAATTATTGTAGCTTGGGAAGGGAGGCAGTATCCGTGGCAGGCTTTGGAGAGTAAGGAGGTTCAGGTCAGGGTGTTAACTATCTTCTTCACCTGGAGCAGTATGAGGTTTCTGCAGTCGTTGCTTGATGCAGGAATGCAATATCGTATCATCTCTAGGGAGACCCCGTGGCATGGGGTGAGAATGGTGTTGAAGAGTGTGGTTGCAGCTGTGTGGATTGTGGTCTTTGGTGCATTCTATGGGAGGATTTGGATCCAGAGGAATAGGGATGGGAATTGGAGCAGTGCTGCTAACAGGAGAGTGGTGAATTTTCTTGAGGTTGCTCTTGTTTTCATTGCTCCAGAACTGTTAGCCTTGGCACTCTTTGTTCTGCCGTGGGTCAGGAATTTTCTCGAGAACACGAACTGGAGGATATTTTACCTGTTGTCCTGGTGGTTCCAGAGTCGGACGTTTGTGGGTCGTGGACTCAGGGAAGGCCTTGTCGATAACATAAAGTATTCCCTCTTTTGGGTGGTAGTGCTTGCGACCAAGTTTTCCTTCAGTTACTTCCTACAGATCAAACCTATGATCGTTCCAACTAGAGCACTGTTGCGCCTCAGGGATGTGAAGTACGAATGGCATGAATTCTTTAACCATAGCAACAGGTTCTCAGTAGGATTGCTTTGGCTTCCTGTTGTACTGATTTATCTTATGGATATTCAGATATGGTACTCAATCTACTCTTCTTTTGTTGGGGCAGCTGTTGGATTATTTGATCACTTGGGAGAAATTCGAAACATGCCACAGTTAAGGTTGAGATTCCAATTTTTTGCAAGTGCAATGCAGTTTAATCTGATGCCAGAAGAGCAGTTGTTGAATGCTCAAGGAACACTAAAAAGCAAGTTCAAGGACGCCATGCTCCGTTTGAAACTCAGATATGGGTTTGGTCGACCATTCAAAAAGCTTGAATCAAACCAGGTAGAGGCGAACAAATTTGCCTTGATTTGGAATGAGATAATTACAACTTTCAGAGAAGAAGATATTCTGAATGACCGTGAGGTTGAGTTGTTGGAGCTGCCCCAGAACACGTGGAATGTTAGAGTGATTCGTTGGCCATGTTTGCTCCTCTGCAACGAGGTGCTGCTTGGTCTCAGCCAGGCGAAGGAGCTGGTGGATGCTCCTGATAGGTGGCTCTGGCATAAGATCAGCAAGTATGAATACAGGCGATGTGCTGTTATTGAGGCTTATGACAGTACAAGGCATTTGCTGCTGGAAATTGTCAAATTGAACAGCGAGGAGCATTCCATCATAACAACCTTCTTCCAGCAGATTGATCAGTGGATTCAGCTGGAGAAGTTCACAAAATACTACAATCTGACTGCTCTACCCCAGATCCGTGGAAAGTTGATTGCTCTTCTGGATCTGATACTCAAGCCAAAAAAGGATGTTGACAAGATTGTGAATGTTCTCCAGGCCTTATATGAGGTTGCCACTCGGGATTTTCTGAAAGAGAAGATGACTGGAGATCAGCTGAGAGAGGAAGGTCTGGCTCTTCAGGCATCTGCGACTAGATTGCTTTTTGAGAATGTAGTTTCATTGCCAGATCCAGAGAATGAGACATTTTATCGGCAGGCTCGCCGCTTGAACACTATTCTTACATCTCGGGACTCTATGAGTAATATTCCGAGAAATCTTGAGGCGAGACGTCGACTTGCCTTTTTCAGCAATTCTCTATTTATGAATATGCCACATGCACCCCAAGTTGAGAAGATGATGGCTTTCAGTGTTTTAACTCCTTACTACAATGAAGATGTACTGTACAACAAGGAACAACTCAGAACTGAGAATGAAGATGGGATTTCTACATTATATTACTTGCAGACAATTTATGCTGATGAGTGGGAAAATTTCTTGCAGCGAATGCGTAGAGAAGGGATGGTTGATGAGAAGAAAGAGTTATGGACTACAAAGCTAAGGGATCTTCGTCTTTGGGCATCATACAGAGGGCAGACTCTTACTCGCACGGTTAGGGGGATGATGTACTACTATCGAGCTCTCAAAATGCTGGCCTTTCTGGATTCTGCATGTGAGATGGATATCAGAGAAGGATCAGTGGAACTTGGTTCCATGAGACATGATGATAGCATTGGTGGTTTAAGTTCAGAAAGGTCTCAGTCTTCGAGGAGGTTGAGCAGAGCTGACAGTTCAGTGAGTTTGTTGTTTAAAGGCCACGAGTATGGGACGGCTTTAATGAAATTTACATATGTGGTAGCTTGTCAGATATATGGGACTCAGAAGGCCAAAAAAGATCCACATGCAGAGGAAATTTTGTATCTGATGAAAAATAATGATGCTCTTCGTGTAGCTTATGTTGATGAGGTTCCCACAGGAAGGGATGAGCAGGATTATTATTCTGTGCTTGTGAAGTATGATCAAAAACTTGAAAGGGAAGTTGAGATCTATCGAGTTAAGTTGCCTGGTCCTTTGAAGCTTGGGGAGGGGAAACCAGAAAATCAAAACCATGCCTTTATCTTTACCCGTGGTGATGCAGTTCAGACTATCGACATGAACCAAGATAATTACTTCGAGGAGGCACTGAAAATGAGGAACTTGTTGGAAGAATTCAAACGCTACTATGGTATTCGCAAGCCTACCATTCTTGGAGTTCGGGAACATATATTTACTGGTTCTGTGTCATCCCTTGCTTGGTTCATGTCAGCTCAGGAAATGAGTTTTGTAACCCTGGGACAGCGTGTATTAGCCAACCCCCTGAAAATCCGAATGCATTATGGACATCCAGATGTCTTTGACAGGTTTTGGTTTCTAACTAGGGGAGGAATAAGCAAAGCATCTAAAGTGATCAACATCAGCGAAGACATCTTTGCTGGCTTCAACTGTACATTACGAGGTGGCAATGTCACTCACCATGAGTACATACAAGTTGGCAAAGGAAGGGATGTTGGGTTGAATCAGATATCTATGTTTGAAGCCAAGGTTGCCAGTGGCAATGGTGAACAAGTTCTTAGCAGAGATGTCTACAGGTTGGGACATAGGCTGGATTTCTTCAGAATGCTTTCTTTCTTTTATACAACTGTAGGATTTTTCTTCAATACAATGATGATTGTCCTCACTGTGTATGCATTCTTATGGGGACGGCTTTACCTTGCACTTAGTGGGGTTGAGGGCTCTGTTGCTTCAGATACCACCGACAACAACAGAGCACTTGGTGCCATACTGAACCAGCAATTTATCATCCAGCTGGGCCTTTTCACCGCATTACCAATGATTGTGGAGACTTCTCTCGAGCATGGGTTTCTTACATCTATCTGGGAATTCCTAACAATGATGCTCCAACTTTCATCTGTATTTTACACATTCTCAATGGGAACTCGTGCTCATTACTTTGGTCGTACCATTCTCCATGGTGGCGCAAAATACCGGGCAACTGGGCGAGGTTTTGTCGTGCAGCACAAGTGTTTTGCTGAAAATTATCGGTTATATGCTCGTAGCCATTTTGTCAAGGCAATTGAACTTGGTCTGATACTTACAGTGTATGCTGCATACAGCCCTGTTGTTAAAGGAACTTTTACATATATAGCACTGACTATCTCAAGTTGGTTCCTGGTGGTGTCATGGATCTTGGGGCCCTTTGTGTTTAATCCTTCTGGGTTTGATTGGTTAAAGACAGTGTATGATTTTGATGACTTCATGAACTGGATTTGGTACCGTGGTAGTGTTTTTGCAAAGTCAGACCAGAGCTGGGAGAAATGGTGGGAGGAGGAACAGGATCATTTAAGAACGACAGGTCTGTGGGGAAAGATACTGGAAATTATCCTAGACCTTCGCTTCTTCTTTTTCCAGTATGGCATTGTATATCATCTGGGTATTGCTGCTGGAAGCAAAGGCATTGCTGTTTACTTGCTTTCATGGATTTATGTGGTGGTGGCTCTTGGCTTTTTTAATATTACAGCTTATGCTCGGGAAAAATATGCTGCAAGGGAGCACATATACTTTCGTCTTGTGCAGCTCCTTGCTGTACTCTTTTTCATAGTTGTAATTGTTGCTCTACTACAGTTCACAGCTTTTAAATTTGGTGATCTCTTTGTCAGCCTGTTGGCTTTCGTTCCTACTGGTTGGGGTTTCATTTCAATCGCCCAAGTGTTGCGTCCCTTTTTGCAGAAGAGTATGATATGGGGAACTGTTGTGTCTGTGGCGCGACTATATGAGATAATGTTTGGGATTATTGTCATGGTACCTGTTGCAGTACTGTCTTGGTTGCCTGGTTTCCAACCAATGCAGACAAGGATCCTATTCAATGAAGCATTTAGTAGAGGTCTGCGGATATTCCAGATTGTGACAGGAAAAAAGCCTAAGAGTGACGTGTGATTTGAGGTAATTTTTTTAACATTTAGGCATACAGAAATGTTGTATATAATTTTTATATCCTGCTGCAATGCATGTCTTTTGTGTGTTTCACATATACATGTTGTCGTTGTAAGATCACCTCTTTTGTTGATCATTCTTAGAGAACCTAACACATTTGCTATTAAAAATAGATTGTTTCTACTGCTATGAACAGTTGTTTGATTAATAATTCTGTCACTTGTACTTTCTCTTCTTGTTGTCCGACTACAGCTTGCTTGCCCAGTTGTGGCATTTAATTAGTGTCATTGAGTTCTTTCGTTTATTTTTGGTCTTCCTTTCTTTAATTTTTTTTTTTTTTGGGGGGGTGGGGGTAGTCAGCAGTAATATGGCTTCATATGAATCTGCTTATACTGATGTATGGGGGATTTTATAGATATTGTTAAGAATCTTACATGTATTAATTTGCAATGAAGCTAGTATATTGCTCAGCTGCATCCGTTTTGGTTTTGCTTTCATCTCGTTTTGAGCCAATTATAGAGGATGAAAAGAATCAAAACTATAAGAGTCCTGGTTAACTTGGTTCCGCTAGGAACTGTTTTCTCTTCTTGCTCAAGACTCTCCCATAAATCGCTGGATTCCACATCTAAAAATGATGATAGTTACTAAATGTTGTCTACATATTTTATTATGGACTACTTCATAAGAAAAATGTATCCTATTGTGGACTAACATATGTAAAACTCACAAGCTTTAGTTTGGGATCTATTTCTTGACTTGTGCTTTCTGATTTCCCTGAAAAGTTTCAATCAGTTGATATAATATATAAAGTAAGATTACTCATGTTTATGTACTGGAGCTGAGGTTCTTAAAGTCTGGTCTTTGCTTTGGATTGGTGAGATTTTGGAAGATATATAATAATATTCATAAGTTGCTATCTACGTTACAGTCTTCTTAAATTGGCCAATACACCATTCTTTTTGACCACCATTGAATTATTCCTCTTCCACAAAAACTCTTCTGTCGGCGTAGCTCAACTTATGACTAGTCACTACTCACTAGTGTACGTTATATATAAAGATATACAATGTTTCCCACTATATAGCAAGAATATTAACAGCTTGGACTTGAAGGGCTTTCTTGTTTTAGTAGTATGCTTCTATCAAGTTAGCATACCTCTCGTGGACGTTGATCTTCTAATGCTACTTTCTAAAACTTCAGAAGCTAATTTACAGGTCCAATTTCCATGGAAACTAGTTATCTTCTAGCTACCTACAGCTCCTAAAATAATTTTGTTCGATTAGCTAAAATATCATCCTTTTTGTTGCCTCTCCTGGAATTTGTGTTTTTGATCATTCTTCAATTTCTGGAATTATTTATTGTGTTACAACAATTCTCTTCTTTCCTCGCTTTCAGGGTTCACAGGAACATTAAGTATGCGTGCTCCATGTACTTCAATGTCCAATATACATGTGGCAATTAAGGGATGGTATGAAAACCTTCTCAGCTCTTAGATTTGTTGTTAAATATGGTCTAGTTTGGGTTTTCGTCAGTTATTTAATTATTTGTTCAGTTTACCAACCATCTTGTTTGGAGCTGAATCATGCATACTGCTATTTTTAGTGTTAAATTAAATATCATGAAGTTACTTTTAAAACAACCTCTCTAGCTCCATGAGGTAGAGGTAAGGTCTGTGTACACTCTAACTCTCCCCAGACCCTTTACTTGTGGAATTTCACTTTGACTGGGTAGTTGTAGTAATCTCTTCTTCAATTTAAGCTCACTAAGCTCCCCTACTTTGATTTTCTTAACTAGCTATTTCCCGTATACCTAACAATCCAAATCATATTAGGAGACTAAAACCCATAACCTTTGACCAAACGCGAGACTCTAAAGACACATGAGTTGTTATTTGCTTATTTGTTTATATTAGCCTCTTGTTTTTGTTGAAAGATGTTTAAGTAGTTGCTTTGCTTTTGCAGGGATGAACATTAATGTGAAGTAATAGATACAGTACAGAGTTTGAAGAGGCTAGGAGGTTAAATATTTTATTTTTTATTGTAGAGCTTGTATTGTGAATTATACCGTTTACTTGGATTACTATTAGTTTGGTTGACGAGTTTTCATTCATCTTTTGTAATTGTTGTTGTATTCATATGTTTTGTTGTCATACTAGATGAGGAGCATTATCTTATATTATTGTAGAATCCCCAAAGTTCATTTTTGTACTGTTTTTGTAGTTTCTACTGGGGAACCACGTGCAAGTATAGTAGCAATTCCTTCTGTATTAAATGCATTTCTCAAATGTTTTTGAATTATTAGACTCCTTTGTCCTTTTTCTAGATAGAAACTGTAGCCATTTCTCCTTCCTAATTAGGTGTAATTTGTTTTAAATACACAGTATCTAAGCGGATTTGCATGTATATGGAATATACTGACACTCTCCCTTGCCTCTTTACATATGTACATTTATCTAGTGTGGTTCACGTGTATGTGGGATTCACTAACTCTATCACTCACTTCCTTTCTTGCTCTCTTCTCTCCCTATGTATCTGTATTTCAGAGTGTATTTCGTGGCAAGTTCTTGACTTGGTATCTGGTATGCAATTATTAATTAGTGAGATAATATGTAATAAGAATTAGTAAATACAGTAGGAATATTTGGGTAATTAAGTAGGAATATCACTAAAATCATGAACATAATATTGGTGAATGGTGTGTGGCCAAGTTTTTGCTTAGAACCAAAATTATCGAATGGGTGGAATTCACTTGGCTTGCACATGTTTTGTGGCCTGTGGCCCTCCAGTTGGCCAAATGCCAAAAATCTCATTAAACTCTTGAACCAATCGTACTAATACGTCTTTATGGTTTCATCAACTTTGGTGTATTTGATGAGATTGATTCACCATTAATCAAAGATTTTGGGTTTGTGTCCTGGGTATGGAAAAATTCTATTGGGAGTATTATCCATCATTCCTGAATGGTCCATGCAGTGTGTGATGTAAATTTAATTGAGGCTTTGATGCGGACTCCAAACATCGGGCGGAAAATTAAAAAAAGAAAAGTCTTTATGATTTCATTTTCTTCACAGGTGTATTCACGTTAGGGGGCCCTTTTGTCTCGTTTGTATTTTTGAACAGTTCAATAAGTTTGTTTGACTTTTTTCTTTTTTGCCTTGTTAGGATAGCCGGTATCGTTTTCAATCTTTAAAAAATTGTACATACTTATTTGGAATGAGAATATTCAATATCCAGACAGAGTTATTTGATGCATGTTATTGGATAGATCCGATAGAAGCTGATAGGTATTCTATAGAATTAATCCAGGTATACACAAGCTGACATCCAAAAAGGTAACTGGAATGAATTTCAACTAGTCAAAACATGTTATTAGGACAGAATCATAATTTTCTATATGAAAAAATAAATACATGAAAAAGTTAAGGTGATTCGAATCATACATTTGATACTTTTCAATCTCATGAAAAACTTGAAAATGATTGTTGACAGATAAGTTTTGAATTGTTTTATCGACTCAAATTTTTTGTCACAAATATTTCTTTTTGAAAAATATTCTCTTTCTCCATTTCCTACAAATCTAAGTAATCATTTTGCGAAAAAGAAAAAAAAAACTTGAATCAAAAGGGAAAATAATGATAGTTCCTTTTTTTTAAAAAAAAATAATCCATACTAAACTTATTGCAACGTGTTTCGACAAAAAATCATAGAAATAAACTTTAAAATTGAATGCTAGATAGTCAAGACTAATAAATTATTAACAGTAATATAGATCTGTCGGCAATGCATATATAAATATATATATAATTAATAATGGGTCAAAACTGTGTGTGCATTGGTGGACTAGTGGGAGGGGACGGAAAAACTGAGTAGCGAAAAATTATATTATTTATATATAATTTGATATATAAATAATAAATATTAAATTTACTAATATTTTTCGTATTTATTTTAAATCTCTTAATAAAAAAATCTCGATTCCACTTTTGTTGATCCCATCGTCATTCCTGACTACTTCACATTGGGTTACTGATGCACGTCTGCTCTTTTTATTTTTATTTTTGTACAAATACTTATATGGAGTATTTGTTTTTTCCACCAATATTTAAATAAATTTTTAAAAAATCACATGTTGAAGATCTGATAATGAACACTTATAAAAATAGAAAAGATTCAATTGGATAGAAGTCACATGATACGGTTAAATTTGAATTTATAACATTACATTTCCTTTTAACTCACCATAATTACCTTAAGATCAATAGTTAGTAAGTAGTAATAATTTGTGGCATAACTGTGACCTCTATTTTTTTAATTTGATATTTATTTATATTAAGGTTCGATTAATTTGAAAATAACAGTTTCTACGAAAACTTTTTTCCACACTCAAACTCCTGACTAACATAGATGAAATGAACCTCTTGAAAGTAAAAAAACTTTTCACCAACTTCAATTTTATTTTTTCTCCAAATTGTGCCTTACATTTTCTTATTGCCACAATTTTCATGATGGTGTCACCCCTTCCAGGAAAATAATGACAAAGATAGTCCTTTATGTTTGGAATAAGTTCAAAGTAGTCCCTTAAATATCAGTTTTAGTCCTTTAAATTTACCTAAAGTTAATACTATTGTTTTTCATCAAATATTTAAAAAATTCTACTAGTTAAATTTAAACATAGATGATAAAAAGAAAAACAAATTTATCAAAAATTATAGTAATATTTTATTTATCTCTGGAGTATGATAGAATTTCTTTTAAAGGTAGTTTTTGCTATTTTTTGTATTTGTAGATTCTTAAATTTGATAAAACTCTTTTACTAGTATTTTTCATTTTAAAAAAGTTCTACACTTTCCATCAAAATTAAGGAACAAAACATGTTAAATATTTGAAATGAATGAAATTGTTCAAAATATGCTTTAAAAACTATACTAATTTGAATCCAGGTATCATTTTTGTCAATTTTTGTGTCCTTTTCCCACGTATGCGGGTCTCTCTTCTTGATAGTGACTAGAACAACATCCACAATAGTAATACTAATAATTTATTTGACCACGATAAGATTGCTCCTTTCTTAATTTTCGAGTTCAATTTTAGAAATAATTTATTTCGATAAAGAGAGTTTTCGTCAAATGTTATCTTGTGTGGTGTGAATTTAAAATAATTGAGCTTGAGCATCAATACTGAATATCGAGTTGGATAAAAATGAAATACAATAAAATAGTGCTGTAATTCTTTTGGAATTCTCTCGAAAGTATATAAAGGATGTATCTTAACTGAACATCAACGACCCTTTTCTCTACTGCATTAACTCTTCCTCTTCTTGTCATTTCTGCTTCAGTTTCAACTATGGAAGAATCTCTGTTGCCCGGAGAGAGTAGCAGCAACAGTTGGGGTCGGATTCGGAATCGGAGGAGGGTTGGTTCCATGTTTGATCCCAGAGACGCTATTGCTCATGGATCTGCTTATCAAAAAGCTGCTGCTTTAGTTGATCTTGTATGACCCTTTTCTCAACTTTTCCTTTTTATTACAAAATTTGGGGCAGGGTAGGGGAAATGGGATACCAGCTGAGCTATCAAGATTCCTATTAAAGATTTCAAATTGCGTGTCCGAACAAAATTTCAACTTCAAATCAACCTGTTATGTCCAAATGGGCTATATGTTTCAATGTTATATTGAGTTTCATTTTTGACTTCTCTAAGACTGGTTTGTTTAGTTGTCTTTCCTTTCTGACTTAATTGTGCAGTGAAATAAATTACTGTCCCTTTCTTTGTCAATGTTTCTCATGAAGTAGAGATCTTGATAGGTAGTTTGGAAATTGTTTTGAGAAATAGTGGAATGGTGATATGGGTACTTTTAGTAGTTGGGTTGTTGAAAGATTGGATTTTTGATAATGGGGTTGGGTTTAGTAGTTGAATTCAAAAAATATTGACACTATTATGAAAAAATAAGGGAATTTTGGATAATCCGAGCTGAAATGAGGCACACTAGAGAAGACATTGAGAAAGACATCTTTTTTCTTCTTACTTTTGTAGCTTTGTTCTGTTTTAGCCACACTTCAATGCTTGCTGGCTATTGACTTTCACTTTTGACCTCCCTAAGACTTATCTGTTTGTCTTAATTCTTGAAGTATGCAGTGAAATCAATTATCCTTTTTTTTTGTCAATGCTTTAATAAAGTAGAGATTTTAATAGGTAAAACTTATGCAAATTGTGGAAAGATAGTGGAGTAGTAGTAATGTATGAGTACTGTAGTAGTGTTTGGGCTGTTGGAAGATTTGAATTTTGAAATCAGATGCTTACAGTGGTAAAATGAGGGTAGTGTCTATTGGTCCAATTCAAAAATATATTGGTACACCATTCTAGAAAAAGAAGAAGGGAATTTTGGACAATCTGAGCTGAGATGAGGCACCACTAACAGGTGTCTGCAGCTCCAAGGAAATTAATTTAGCTGCCTGAAATTTTAAAGAATCAAAGAGTACTGCGAAAAATGTGGGCTTGATCATTTCTCTATATTTCATGTGGTGAATACAGTGGGGAGACAACAAGAAAAAAAAAGAGACGGCATTGAGGAACTTAGTGACTTCTCACAAAAGTTCATGGGTTCCAAATGTTTTGAGACTGGACTTTTTTTATTTGGCTCCATTCTTGTGAAAGTGAAGGTTTTTTTTTTTTTTGTCAAGAATTCTATGTCCAACATACTACATTGTGGCAGGTTTTATTGAGAAATCACTTTTCACAAGGAAATAACTCTTCTTTGTAGGTCTTTTTGACTTTCTCTATACAAAATCTTTTTTTTTCCAGAGAAAGAAGTTAAAGTAGACAGTCTGATATAACCTTTATACTGAAGGAGAAGGACGATAGGTTCTATTATGTTCACCTCCAAACAAATACTTTCTTGTCTCAATAGAATAGGCCTGGATTGACCTACAGGGTTGTTAGCCATAAAATTATTTATTCCATAATAGATTACACTATTTAGTTATTTAGTAGAAAAGCTTTGAGAACAATGGTCTGAAACGTGAAATAGTGAAATAGTTTTTTGGATGATAAATGCTGAAATTTCAATGTTTTCCTTTTAGTAATTGTTTGGTGAGATATTAATCCTGGAAGTTACGCATGCAGGCTGAAGATGGTGTTGGTCTACCTGAGGAAATTCTTGAGGGAACGAGCTTTGAAAAGGCAGCACAATTGTACTTCATGTTTACTCGTTTTGACTTCCTCTGGTCACTTAATTATCTTGCACTAATACTTATAAACTTCTTTGAGGTTTGTACAGTTACCTTGCTGTCTATTCCAGTTTCAGTCCTTTGTATTTTTCCCGCATGTTAGATTGACTCCATACTTCTTACTTGTTCGTTGAATTTAGAACTGGTAATTATAGTTTCACTTATTTCCTGTTCATTTTGTTCAGAAACCATTGTGGTGCTCCAGGCATTTAGCTGAGTCATGCAATAATAGAGACTACTACTATCTAGGACAGCTGCCATTTTTGACTGGTGCTGAGTCCCTTATATATGAGGTAAGCTGTGCGTGGCTGGTTTGTTTGTTAAATATATGAGTTTTTAATTGAAGTATGTGAAGAAGCTAAACTTTTAAGCAGAACCATCGATGATTCCGAATTTGGCCTAATTAACGGTGAATTTTATTGTTTTGGATATTGCAAGTTTGATTATTCTGAAGAGCCTTAGGAGATTGTTGCCTCTTAGTATTCAGAACTGATGCATGTGCTTTTGCATGGTAATTTAAATTTAGTTTCTATAGTAAGCAAGACACACTAAAGACTGTTCCCGAGTTCTCAGCAAATGTTGGCAGAAAATATTTTTTTTGTTAAAATAATGAGATCAAGAGAGATGGAGAAGCTATTTTGATCAATTGTTCAACTCAAATCACGAGGAAAACTCTATAGATTGGTATAACTTTGCAGGATGGAAATTCTTGCTACACTCATAATATAAGATTGTCAGAAGTATAGGATGCCATGACAAATATGAGGATTAGAAAAGCTGTCTGGTATAGAAGGTATCTTATAGAGGTTTGGAAGTGTCTTGGGGAGGTTGGAGTAGTTTGGTTGGTCAAGCTATTCAATGTTATACTAAGAAGTAGAAAGAGTATCCTGATTCCAATATATAGGACATAAGAGATATTTAAAGTTGTGCGAACTATCAGGACATTGAAATGATGAACCAAACAATAAATTTTTGGGAAAATGTGATAAGAGTGTAGAACTAGGGACACTACAGAAGTGACAAAGAACCATTTTGGATTTATGCCTGGTAGATCTACAATGAAGGTCATATATTTGGCTTGCTACTAAAGATTGATGGAAGTTTATTGCGTGAGGAAGAAAAATTTATATATGGACTTCATTGACCTAGAGAAAGAAAAGTTATTTGGTGGATGTTAGAAGAAAAAGGGAATTTATATTAAATATATAAATGACATAAACAATATGTATGAAAGAGCCACCATGTATGAGAACAATATTAGGTAATACAAGAAGAGTTTTCTATAACCGTGACACTGAACACATAGTTATATACCCTAGTTATGGATAAAGTAACACTATATTCAATGAGGTTGATGTATACCTAATTGCAGACAATTGACAAAACTAGCGAGGGCTTCAAACCAAAAGCTTGAACTATGGAGATATACTTTACAGAGTAAAAGTTTTAGAATAAGAAAAGTAAGACTGAATATGCATCAGTTCTGAATTGCAGTGCTTATGTGCAAACAGTTCAGAAACCTAGGCTCGATATTCCATGAAATGGTATGATGGTTGAATATGTTACACATTAAATCAAATAGAATGGTTGAAATAGAGAACTGCTACCTGTTTTTCTGGTAGGATACCTATCGAAGTAATAGACAAGTTCAATAGAACAGCAATATAGACCAACAATGTTATATGGGAGTAATGAGCCTCTAAAGTCCATCATATCTACAAGATGAGTGTCACAGATATGCGTTTGCTAATGTACGGTCATACAGAGTTAGACGAGATTAAAAATGATCACATTTAGCAGAAGGTGCAAGAAGCAATGTACGGTCATACAGAGTTAGACGAGATTAAAAATGATCACATTTAGCAGAAGGTGCAAGAAGCTTATATAGAAGATAAATCGAAAGAAAGGAATGGTAGACATTTTGAAGGCACTAGTACTGTTAAGAAAATTAGGATGAATTGTCTTAGCTTGTTCTTTTTTTGGTGTAAACAGAATATGTGGGAGGAGGTAGGAGAGTTAGTATATTAAATTGGCAATGTATAATTGTATAGGGTTCTGGGCAGGGGTTTAAGCACCTTTTTTATGCTTGTAAAGTATCCAACTTAGCATTTTTTTCTGGGGTGGTTAAGTTTTTATTGAATAGAACTATTACTTGTCTCAAAAACAAAAGAAGATAAATCGAAAGAAGTCGCTTGAGATGTCTTGTTCATGTCCTGCGTCTACCTCCAACTGCATCTGTCGATATCTACGTAACCATCTGGTAGTGAAGGTGTTTGAAGGAAATGTGGTAAACCTAGAATTACACGAAAGGAAATTGCCTTGAAAGACCAAAAATCTCTTGAAGTCCATACAGACCTAGCGAAAAGTTTGGCACAGTGGTATCAATTAGTTGGGGTTAGTTTTAGTCATGTCAGAATGTTTATTTGAGGTCCAGTGTTGCTGTGAGGTTTGTAGTCTTTGTCAAAGTAATTTATGCCAGTAGAGAACTTATACCAAATAAGCTTATTATTGTTAATTTTCTATTGATTTGTATTATTATCATTATTGTTGTTGTTATGGTTATAGTGAGACGGGCTTAATGGTGCGACATGGATAGTGAGAATTTGTATAGCCGACCTCAACTTGTTTTCAATTGAAACGTAGTTGTTGTTGTTGTGTAGGAAGTTATAATGAGGAAAACGAGGACTTCTTATTCATTCTTAAAACCATAGCTGCATTATTCTACATGAGAATTAAGGACAGTTCTTACTTTGCTCGTGAGGATTTCTTGTTCTTATTCTTTACTGGCTTTACTAGGTAGCGTTAAAAGAGGAAAATTCTTTTTTCCATTATTGAATAATAGGGGCCAAATCTGGATGCATAAACATTACTATCACATGTATGTAGTTAGCTAGGTAGCTTCAGAAGAGGAACTTTTGTAGTCATATGTTAGGCTGTAGGAGACTCGTGTGAAGCGCACAAACATTAACCCCAGAGATTTCTACTTAGCTGGGTAGGCTACCTTGGGATTACTAACAGTTTTTTTTAAACTGTCTTCTGCAGGGTGTTACTCTTGTACTTCTTGTAATACACATTTTATTTCCAATATCATATGAAGGCTTCCATCTCTACTGGAGAAGTCTTCTCAACAGACTGAAGGTAAATTTTGGTACCAGTCCTTTTGTGTTCTCTCATTATGAATGGTGATCTTTTTTTTAAAAAAAACATACATTTCCGTTCCTCCATGTAAAAGATAACTTTTTTGTGAAGATAGTCGTACTCTAACGTTAGTGCTTTTGTATTGCTGTTTTGGTCACTCTTCTCTCTAAAAGTAGAAGGTGAAATATCTGGTTGTGATATGTCAGATTCTGCAGTTGAAGAAAACAAAACATGGTAAGATGAATCATGCATACCAGGGAACTCATTTTTTCAAAATATTCTTACAGTTAGCAGTGGATGTCTGACAAAACAAGTCCTCAAAGAAAAATCGAGAGTGACTTAGCACCTTCTTTAGATACAGAAATAAAGAGTACCAATATATCATGAGGAAAGGCATCAAATTAAGCCTGCAGTTGGTCTCTTCCTCCTCCTCTCCTTCCCCATTTTCTTCATATTCTAGATCAATCTCAAATACTGGTAAACGTAACTCTTTTAGCACTAAGTATTCTTGGAGGTTAGTTTGTGGAGTATATTAATATTTGAAAAGAAAACAAAATTATTACGGTGGAAAAGATGGGGCCTTCTCTCCTTATTGGAAAGAGAATAAGAAACATCTAATTAATCACCCAATTGCATATTGCTGTTGGCTCTTTGTATTGCTGGGAATCTACCAAAAAATACCAATAAGATATTGCACCAAATTGGTTTGGGTATTTTACTTGACAACAGCTACGGATCATTGTTAAGATTCTTAGGTGTCTGATTGATGATGGTCATATTCCACCATAGCATGACTTCTCATGCATTGCCTCTGGTGCACGTTCTACTGTGGTGTTCTTCCACATGGTGACAAAGCGAGGACGTATTAGAGATGAGGATTTTTAAGAGCAGCACAATCTCTAATACCTCATCCAACTCATCTTCTTAAGCATTTCCTATAGCTTTAGTTTTTGCTTTGGAAAGCACATCCGTGGAGAGCCATTACTTATAGTAATCGACTTGTTTTGTGACTAAAAAGAAATTGGAAAGGAAGAGAAAATGGTGGAATTGTCCATTTCCTTTGGTTTGACAAAATCACAGGGGAATGAAATTGGAGAACTGAAGAAAGTTCTCATTTTGGATTCTTTGTTTCTCTCATGTTGGGAGGAAAGAAAATGTAGAGAGAATTTAGAGCATTGGCGATTAAATTTTTTTGTTATATAATATAATGTCTTATGTATATTTTAATTAACAGAAGCACTTTCCGTGTTTCCTCCTTGTACTTCGGTTGAATTCCTTCGTACACAGAAGGTAAGTTCCAACAAGAAGTTCTTTCTCTAATAATAAACCCACTAAGTTTGTGTAGAAGCCATTCTAGTAGTTATGCTTAAACTGTTATCTGTTCAAAACTAACCTGCATAACTAGATTTTTCGTAAAGATTTTGAGGAATTTTTTTTTGGGAAGGTTCGTTGGATTGGTGAATCCTAGGTTGCTTAAATTTTTCATAGCAACTGATAGTAAATTTTAGTTAATAACAATGTCATTCTTGTTTGTCTTGATATTTCAGGTTGTTTTGCTGTTAATCTTGGTTGCAGATATTGTGGTCTACATTCTCTTTCTAGCAGACTTCTATTATCTTCCATTCCGTATTGCATCCTATCTCCGTGTGGTGTTCTTTATTTTGAACATCAAGTACGTCATAGTAGAATCACTGCTCATTGATTTTTCAATTCTAGTCACTACCTCATTATTGATGTTTATGTTTTAACTTTCTTTACCCAGACTTCTCCCTCCAAGTGGTGTCACAATTTTCTTTTCTAGTTGTCTTTTTCTCTTACTTGAAAATCTGAACATATAATCCTTACAGGGAATATGAATTTTATACGCATTATATGTGAAGGAATGTAAAGAAGTGAGCTTTTTGGCTCTTGTTTCCCCAAATATTAAGTAAATAGCATTTTGTTCTACTGCTGTTAATCAATTATATTTTCATGCTTATATTCTTTCATTGTCCATAATGCTTTTGCACCCTCCCCACCCTCCCCAAGGAAAGGTGGGCCTGATCTTTTGTGGTTCTGTGAAATTTCTGCCTTTTATCTTTTGAAATGAATGGAAGTGTCTAGATATGATTTTAAATTTAATCACTATGTCTTCTCTCTCTGTGATCATGCTGCGACCTTCGACTTGTTGTATGAGCTTCAAATGTGTAAAGTATGTCTTGGACATGCACCTGATTTATAAAATTCGATTGTCTGCATAAGTCATAGTAATCACAACTATTCTTCTGAGAATGAGAATGCACCTCTCATTCAAATCATGTTTTAGTTATAAATATATTATTTTTCTAAATATGATGGTTTATATGGACTCATTCATGCTGATGCATATTCATAGTCTTTTCCACTGTTTATCAGTGACATATTAATAGTGCATATGATGTCAAGGACATCGATTGTATAGGAAAGACCACCCCCTTTGAATTGATGTAAATTATAGAACACTAGTTAGGTAAGAACATGAATTTTCCTAACTCCTACAACTGCTGCTGCATTTGTTGGTGATTGTACTGTGGAGGCAAGTGGTGGTGGTTGATGATGATAATGGCTCTGTAGTGGAGTATAGTGGTGGAGGTGGTTGTTGTACGGTGGAGTCTGGTGATGGAAGGTTGTGGTGGTGTCTGGCAATGGTGGTGATTGGTAGGGGGTAGTGGCAGGCTGCTGCTGCGGTAGTTGGCTTTGATAATAAATAGAGTACTGATAAAATGTTAACATTTCTAGGAATCTTTAAGTGAATATTAATGATTTTAATACTATACAAGATTTGAATGTTTCAGACTTATGAAGAGCTAATAAGTTGTTGTCAAAGGAAAAACACACATGCACACACTTAATAGCTTGAGATCTGAATGATTCAGATCAAGCCTCCATTAAGTGCAAAGAAATGATGCCTAAGCAGTGTAATCCACTAGATGTTCCTTCTCTTGTTCTCCCTTTTTAAGGTTCAGAAAGATGGCATGTTGGGTCCACATCCTGCACTTTATTCTTCTTGATTGACTTGGTTTCTGAGCTGTTGTTGCTAATCTGATCTTAATTTCATACTTTTGACAATAGGGAATTACGAGATAGCTTCTTCATCCTTGCAGGAATGTTTCGGACCTACCTTAATGTTGTGGTTAGTTATCCTTGTCTTTGAGGTTAATGGTTATTTACATAGCATAGCTTTTCAGACACAATATGCTAGATGATATGATAATCTAAAAATTTCGCACCTGAATATTATCATCTTACGTCCTTTCTCCAACTCATCGCTAACCCAAACCCTTCTCTTTTTGTCTATGTTCTCTTTCATCCCCTGCAGGCTTTAACTGCGTTATTTCTTCTATTCTCGAGCTGGTTAGCATATGTCTTCTTTGAAGACACACAGCAGGGGAAAACGATGTTTACTTCGTATGGCACTACGTTGTACCAAATGTTTGTTTTATTCACCACATCAAACAACCCAGATGTCTGGATTCCTGCATACAAGTGAGTGCCTTAGAAAATTGTCTTTAGTTCCCTTTAAAATAATCACTATAAAATCGTTGAAGTTTACCTAGCAGTAGAAGCTTTGTGTGTTTTTAGATAGTTTTTGGCATTCCTTATTAAAAACAAAAGGATTGGTTTTTGCCATTAAAAGCTCTGAATATTGGTTATGTTTTTGGCTACAATTAAAGATAGTGTCTCTCACCTTCATAACAAGAGCACCATCTCAATACATTTTGCTCTCGTCGTCAAGCTTTCTTACTTAGTGTTTGCATTTATTTTCGTCTTGAAACCTGTAGTATATATTTTTCCTTTCAGGGAATCACGGTGGTATTGCTTGTTTTTTGTTCTGTACGTGCTATTGGGCGTTTACTTTGTTACCAACTTAGTTCTTGCGGTTGTATATGATAGCTTCAAAAGTGAGGTAAGGTCTTCAATTGTTTTGCTTCAAGCTATTGGAAATCATTGCCACCATGTTATTGTTTTCCATAGCTCGCACTTTTCCTGTAGATTTTTCACTTTGCACGTATATATTTATTTATTCTCTTTGGTGTAGCTTGTAAAACAAGTGGCTGAAAAAGATCGTAGGAAGCTAAGGACTTTGAAGAAAGCATTTAGCTTGATTGATGACAGCGTGAGTTACTTCATAACTGGTTCTCCAATGAAGTTTCTGTGATTTACATGCATTTAATATCCTTCTCTTCCTTCCTTTTACCCATGGAAGAGCAGCTTCTATCCCTGCTCTTCCTTTTCCCAACGAGTGGCAGTAATTGCAGTCAATAAAAATCTTCTTACTCTCAAATATCATGTAGGCATTCTGTATAGCATATGTAGTTGCCTTTCTGCTCGACAGATCAAATTTAGAGCAAATGTAATCTAGCACCAAAACGAAGAGGGATATGTTTTCTTGATAAAGTAATAATTCTATTAATGTGATGTGAATTTTTCTTTTTCAGTATTAGAAGATAGATTATTTTGAGAACTAGAAAAAGGTAGTTGGTACAGTTCCACATGACTCCATTTGACAAACACCTTCTAGTACACTCATATGCAGAAACAGGTAGATCAAATGGCATAGGTGTTTAAAAGACATAATAGAGTTTGATACTTCCTTCCTTACTCCTCTTACCTGAATGAAGACAATAGGCTTTTAAGTATCTGTGTCTCCTATGTTATTCATGTCAAGTGGGCTGCTCGGCCCATAACCGGTCTGGACTCTGGCCCCATACATAAAGGGCCTGGTCAGGTTTGTCTTCTTAAAGAGACCGATCCAGGTGTCTATTTTAAGTGAACTCGCCTGGTACCAGTGACCAATATACGGATTAGCCTGGCCCAGTAAGAAAGAGTTATTGTTTTCAAGTTTTAGTAGATTCTGTAATTTTATGTTTCAACTTTCATGTAATTGTAATTTCAACTCTTCATATTTAATGAAATTTGTGGTTTTCCTTTTCTTCAAATTTTGGTATCCTCATTAATTGTTTAACTTACAATTTACTATTAATAATTTTACAGTAAAATATATTTAACACAACGTGGGCCGGCCGGCTATGAACCAGTCTGAAATTGGCCATGTAAATAGGTTTGGGACCCAATTTTGTACAGGCTCTACCTCTCTATAAAATAATTGGACCCATGCAGACCATTTTAAGTACTGGATTTGTTTGTCAATGGCTGTTGTCCCACGGACCATTTATAGCATTAACTAGCCAGCCTAGCCCGTGATCCATTTTCAGTGTTGGTCCGGTTTGAACATGAATAACTGTATGTAAGTATGCATAGGTAGAGAGAGAGAGAGAGAGCAACACATGGTGAGGGCAGAAAGAACTAATGGAAAAGGATTAAGTACTTTCATAGATTTCTGTTGTATTCAAGAATTTAATAAAGTATTTTGATTTACAAACTTCTTTCCCCTACCTTACTCTCTAGAGATATAATGTCAAAAGATCCACCAAATTTGATTCTTAGATATCAGATTCGAAAGGGTTTTTGTGTGTCCTTAAATGTATTGGTTGACACTCTTTTTAAAGTTGTGTTGTTTTGACATTGGCAGAACACTGGGGTCCTCGACAAGAAGCAATGTATCCTTCTGTTTGAGGAACTTAACAAATACAGGTAAAGTTCATTCTCCACATGACCTTCCAATGCATTCTGACACATAGAGGCTCTGCAGCTATGTTCTAGTTCTTTTCACTAATTGTCTTCTTTTTGTGGTGTGGCTCTTACTGCCATTCCTTGAAACTGAAATTGACCTAGCAGTCACAACTTGAACTGGATAAAGCTGTTTCACAAAATCCAGATCAACATGCTGTCTGTAGAGTTTTTTTTTTTGAAACTGGTAACATTTGAACTATATTTACAAATAAGTAGAATGGAAGTAAAATCTATATGGACCCTAAAACTTCTATGATTGACTCAGTCTCCTTGTAATAGACATTTGTACACCAAACACAGAACAACACAATACAGTTAAGCTTAAGTCTCTGCAGGTTGTTGTTCCTATTCTCAAAACATCTATCATTTCTCTGTAGGTATTAACTTATGTTATATAATTAAAATTCTTTCTCTTCCTGTTTCAGATACTGCTCTGTTGGTATTGACTTATGTTATCTTCTCTTTGGATACATGAATATGTCCTGCACTTTTTCTTTCATGTATATCTATCAAGGTTCCATGTCGCAGTAGACACTGATACATTATCAATCATTAACTGTCTTCAGGACATTGCCAAAAATATCAGGAGATGATTTTGAGTCAATATTCAATGAGCTGGATGATACTGGTGACTTTAAGGTACTTATGAATCCTTTCTAATTCTCTGATACACTGAGGTACTTTCATTCTCGTTACTCTCCATTTTTCTTGATTTGTACAAATTTGAATTGTTCTGATGATTGAATTGTGACTTTAACAGTTTATGTTTTAATTATTTCCTTTGGAAAGTGTTTATTTTATTTGGATAGTGATCATCACAATGATGCTCCCATTTGAACTTCTCATTGTTGTTAACAGTACTAGCAACTATAGTTCTTGTCTTACTGTTTTTCTTTAGCTTTGTTTTCATTTTACACTTTCTCTTGATGATCTTGACCACACAACAACAGGCAAGTAGATTTTATGCTTATAATGGAGTATACAGAAACGAGTAGGTTTGCCAAACATTTCTAGGAACATTGTTACATGGAAAACAGATTTCAACTTGTTTAACTTGTGTCGTTGATATTTATTTTCTTCAGTTTCGTACGTCGGTGTCTCAAACTTGAATTTACCTTTAAGTTATGAAAATTATGTGATAGATTAAACTACTATTTTGTATTTTCCATTTGCTTCTCAAAGTCGAAATTTTTGGTATATCCTATCAATACTTGGTGTATTATTGAAATCTGTGATGAAGTTGAATGACTTAGCACCAGAGCTTGATTTTAAACAATAAGCACATCTATCTTGTACCTTACCATTTCAAGTTTGTTAGATCTCTCGAGTCTAAAAACTTCAAGTTTCTCATATTTATTCATGGAACCAGATGGGCGTCTGAATTATAGGAATCTGATCCTTTTCATGAATGAAATCTTCTCAATCACTAAAAATTCCATCTTCATTTCTGTTTTCACTCTTCTCATGAATGCCTCTGTTTCGAATGCAGATAAATTTGGAAGAATTTGCCGATCTGTGCACTGCAATCGGACTAAGATTTCAGAAGGAAGATTCAGTGAGTCCATTTACCCTTTCAATTACAGTTTGAAGGTTATACCAGAGAATCCTTCATGTTCTGTTTTCTATTGCAGCTGCCAATCTTCGAAGCATGTCCAAATTTCTATCATTCAGCAGCATCTGAGAAGTTGAGAGACTTCGTCCGTGGCGATATGTTTGAGTACATAATAGTGTCCGTTCTCCTTGTCAATCTTGTTGCTGTTATTATTGAAACTACGGTATGAATCAAACTCTATACAATTTCTAATTCGATTTTGGATGCAAATAAATTAGATTTCTATGCTTAAGGTAGCCCCAGTATATAGGTCTGTTAGTGGTTGTCTAATTTGAACTCATGAAGTGATACTAATTCCTTTTGGTATCTGATCTGTTAATTGTTGAAAAATCACGTCTAAAGTAAAATGATATGGAGAGTATACGTTATGATTAAATTACCAACCACTGATCCCACAACCAAGTCATAACTAGCAACTACCCTAATGGTTAAAAACTGTGATTTTGAATCAAGCTTAGTGTGGCGTGACTGGCATCCTTCCCTTTGTTATAAGGATGAGTACCTCCTGACTCCACCACCATGAGCTGAACATTGAACCTGAACAACCAAGGAACTTTTATCCTTTCTGCTTTGTTTTCTGTCTGGGGCTTTCGGTACTGTGTGGATGCAACATCAAGGAGGAGGGGTTGTTCTTCTATGTCTGATTAGAATAACATAGTGCCACCATACAATTTTCTGCCTAAGTACCTCAGAGAAACATCCTCTTCCAAATCATTTATATTTGAAAGGATTGGCACATCTTACTGACCACCTGAGTTTTGAGGAAAGAATCAACATTCTCACCCAAAAATAAATAAATCAAGATCCTCATATGCTGTGATATTTCACTTATTTCTTACTTTCATGGATGTTAATGAGGAAATCTTTTTTGTTTGGATGGTGAATTGTGTGCTTTTATGTATAATAAAATACCTGAGATGAGGACTAACAACTGAAGAAATATCCCCCACTTTTCACATTGTTTTTGCTTACATCTTTTCTAAGTTCAGTATGAACCTCACTGACTTGTTCTGTTGTTGGTGAATTCTAGCTCGATATACAGAACAACTCAGGTCAAACCTTTTGGCAGAAGGTGGAGTTCACATTTGGTAAGTCGCATGACGAAATTCAGGGCTTGGCACCAATATTTCTAGAAATTTGATATGTGCTGTTTTATTCATCTGATTCTGGTTATAGGTTTGCCCCAATAGGTAGAAAGTTATCCAGATGGTTTTATGTTAGTGGTATCAGCTTTGGTTGCCGTTTGCATTAAATATATCAACCATACCTAGTGGATGGTTAATTAGTTTAAGATAGAGAAGATATAAATATATGGCTTCTGAATTTTGCTGGTTGTATTTTGCATTTTTATTTGATATTTCAAATATTAAAACTTTTCCTTTGTCCTAGCAATTATCTCGGTTGAATTGCATTTCTTATTTAAGTTCTTGAGATTTGACTTTAATATTGTTAAATCAGTTCTTAACCGTGCACCACCTTTTTTCTTGATTAAGTATAGTTTTCTTGATGATGGGGAAGTTTTTGTATACAATAGGCACACCAAAAAATAGAGAATCTACAGAAACATATGGTTCTCTACTAGACACACGCAATATTCTATACAAATAGTAACCTCATGGTTTCGTTAAAAAGACATTAAAGTAGGAGGCTATTCCTCAGATGTAGAAACTCATCTTCTTTCCCTTCAAAAGTTTTCCTATTCCTTTCCCTCCATACGATCTACATAAGTGCCTCTGATGTCTGCTCTTCTGTCCTCTAAAGACCCGACTGAATAAAGCATCCTTCACAATACTCAACTGATTCGTTGTACTGACGAGCCATCTATTTAGTTACCTATCAATGTAGTAAGAGATGATCCACGTCCTCCCCTGAGTTTTACGCTTGAAGCACCAACTAGTTGATAGGTACAAGAAAAACCTGAAGGTCCTAGTTTCAAATTCCCATTACAATACTTGAGATTTTTGTTCAACCCCTTCAAATGCTCTCATAGCTCTGTCCAAAGAACCCACATTATGGCTCATGAATGTTCACTAAGAGAGGAATTCAACTATCTCCAAATGTTACGTATGTGGTGAATAGGCAGAGACAATTAACCTTTCTTTTGTACATTGTAAATGGGCAGATCAGTTATGGAATTTTTTTATCAACCTAAGGAAAATTAGGTGGGTGATGCCCGGAGGCAGGAAGTATTAAGGAGATGTTAAAATGAATACCCTCTAACAATCAAACTAGAAAAAGGAGGGGTTAAATGGAAGATTGTCCCAGCATATATTTGGTGGTTTGTTTGGGCAGAAAGGAATCAGAGATGTTTTAAGGACAAGTAATGCAACATCCAGGAGTTCATTCTTAGGCCTATTTTTTTATTTTTTTTGGTGTAAACAGGAAAAGTTAATTCAAACTGAAGATAGTTTTGGTGTTTTAGATAGTTTATAAGTAGCAAAGTAGATTGGATTTCTTGTTGTAATTAAGCCTTACTTTTGAGAGGGACTATACAGTTTTGTGTAGTATACCTGTTGAGATGTTTTAAGGACAAGCAATGCAACATCCAGGAGTTCATTCTTAGGCCTATTTTTTTTATTTTTTTTGGTGTAAACAGGAAAAGTTAATTCAAACTGAAGATAGTTTTGGTGTTTTAGATAGTTTATAAGTAGCAAAGTAGATTGGATTTCTTGTTGTAATTAAGCCTTACTTTTGAGAGGGACTATACAGTTTTGTGTAGTATACCTGTTGAGATGTTTTAAGGACAAGCAATGCAACATCCAGGAGTTCATTCTTAGGCCTATTTTTTTTATTTTTTTTGGTGTAAACAGGAAAAGTTAATTCAAACTGAAGATAGTTTTGGTGTTTTAGATAGTTTATAAGTAGCAAAGTAGATTGGATTTCTTGTTGTAATTAAGCCTTACTTTTGAGAGGGACTATACAGTTTTGTGTAGTATACCTGTTGAGATGTTTTAAGGACAAGCAATGCAACATCCAGGAGTTCATTCTTAGGCCTATTTTTTTTATTTTTTTTGGTGTAAACAGGAAAAGTTAATTCAAACTGAAGATAGTTTTGGT
>JAJOOO010001102.1:0-68481 GCA_029582685.1 Solanum piurae | reverse complement strand
TAAATCAAGTAAGAGAATACATACCAAAATTAGCAGAGAATTTAAAACTATTACAACAAAAATTAAAGAAAGATGTAGAATACCAGTTTGATAAGAAAGACCAAATACAAATACAAAAGATAAAATTATTATGTAAAAACCTACCTAAACTATATTTTCTGGATGAAAACAAAAAATTTACTTATATAGTAGAATCAGACGCCAGTGAAAAATGTTATGGAGGAGTCTTAAAATACAGGTATGATAAAGAAAAAATAGAACATCATTGTAGATATTATTCAGGAACATTTACTAATACAGAAATAAGATGGGAAATAAATAGGAAAGAATTATATTCAGTGTACAAATGTTTACTATAATTTGAACCATATATTGTATATAACAAATTTATTATAAGGACATATAATACACAAGTAAAATGGTGGCTAACAAGAAAAATACAGGATTCAGTAACTACAAAAGAAATGAGAAGATTGGTATTAAATATATTAAATTTTACATTTACTATTGAAGTAATAAAAACTGACAAGAATGTTATTGCAAATTACTTATCAAGATAAAACTACTCAAACTGAGAAAGAAAATACAATTGAAGAGATACTCAAAGCCATTACTACACTTTGTATCAAAGTGGACAGTATGGACAATGAAATACAAAAGCTAAAGACTAATGAAGATAATCTGAAGTCTAAAGCTAGTACAAGTCAGCAACAACATGACTATAAAAATGCGGAGCTAAGTCGATCGAAAGACTCTAAAAATCCAGAGCTAAGAGGTGACGATGGGAAACACCTAAAAACCCATAATGTTTGTTTAAATACAGCTGCAGGTACAAGAAAATCAGTTATTGAAAAATAACGAAATGCAAATTTAAATCAGTTATTTGAAAGACTATTTACACAAAAAGCAAAAAAATCCATTAACCATAGAACCACAAACTTCGACGTATGCAGATAGTCTACAAAATGAGAAAAAAGTATATAACCATATTACAAGGACATACATCGAAAATATATACAAAATACAGAGTTACCTAAACCTCAATCCCAGATCTACCACTACAAAAGATCCAAACCAAGACTATATAACCCAAAAATTACAAGGATACAATAAGCTAATCGCACAGCCAAAAACCAATGCTAACTTAGTTAAAACATGTTATAATTATGGATTAATAAGTACTGCATATACCTACGACGGAGAAGAACTAAGCGGTATACCAAAATATACAAAGTATTTATTATATATAAAATAGTAACCAAAGGGAATTTATTCTATGTGAAATTCTATACGGCGACAACTGAAATACTACATGAAGAGATAAAACCTCCGATCCAAGTTGTGAAGATAGGCCTGACCAAAGATATGATATTACTAGAAGATATTGGAGAACAACCAGAAATACAAAATATCGAGATACCTAATTCTTATGCCAATAAAAGAATAATTGGTATATCAATTATAATACAAGAACTAGCCAACACTTATTTGAATGGAAATGCTATATGGAGTTACTATTCCAGAGATCAATTAATAATTTATGTTAACTCAAGGGAGCTAAGGAAGTCAGATATGGATGAAGTCCAGAAATGAATTTTATCATTATTAAAATCAGAAGAAAGACCTACGACAAGAGCATTAAAAGCAGGATTTATTTCGTCAGAACTATTAACCAGATATTGTAAGCTCATTGGACACAAATATCCTGATCATATATGTTCAAAATGCAATGGAGAAGATAATGTGATTCCCGATGTCCAGCTAGAATAATCAAATAAGATAAAGACGGAAGACTAAGAGATAAGAAGACAAAGAAGAAAAAGACAAAGAGATAAAAAGAAGATAATACATGGCCAAAAAAGACAAATAAAATATTTTGTAGTTAGTGGACAAGTGTAAAGTAGTAGGTGTACATTATTAAAGTTAGTGGACAAGTGTAAAGTGGTAAGTGTGCATTAAAGTAAGTAGTATAGTACGTGCATTATGCATTACTGTAAAGTAGCAATAGGATAGAATTTCCTTTCTATATAAAGGAATGTGCATGTAACATAATGGGCAAGCCTTCAATAAACGAAGCAAGCTTTCATAAAAACACTCTCTCAAATATTTAAAATATTCATACTTAGATAATGGAGCAACCCTCAGATATCATGGATAAGCAAGAGGAAAAGGTATATTGTTCAATAAATATGCAGAACTAATTTCATATATTCCTGAATATCATACATATGATTGAATAAATTTATGTTAGTTATTATGTATTATAATTATTTGAATCATGATTTCTAGTTTATTAGCACACTGGAAACAGGGAGAAAACTTCTATACTATGCCATCCTAATGTTGAAATCGATAGGCAAGAAAAGCCGTTAGGGGAGTAAACAAAGTTGAGGCGCTGATAAGAAGAAAGTATCCACTAAAGTACGATACTAGTAGTGACAGAAAAACATGATAAACAAATAATCTAGTTCATAATGATCTAATATGAATTTAATCAATTATGAATATGATAGGAAGGAATAATTGAAAATAAAAAATCTGCATAACAATGAACATGACTACATACATGCATGATGAAATAAAAAAAATATGAAACTTTGATCCTATATATACTTAAAGGTATAGAGATAATTGAATTAAGAAGAATCATATGGGAAAATATATTTAATGACGACGAATTAGAAGATATACTAAATCAACAATGATATGAAATAGACCTACACGACCTATATTTAGACCCCAAAATAATAGAGTTATATGATTTAGAAATAGATTCAGATTGAAATGAACTACAAATATTTACAATATTGGACAGAAGCTATGAAAGATATAAAACTATTAGAACAACTAATGGAAAATAATTTACATATGTACCTAAGAACCCAAGATATGTTATATCTAGAATATATCATAAATAATATTAAAGAGACATCAAGATTAAAACACTTAGCAAAAGAATATTATAATAAAATCTTTAGCCAAACATAAGATGAATTCCGCACCCCCGAAAAATGGCTACATGGTTTATGGAGACGTGAGTTATCTGAACCCAAGCTCGTCCCCTTATAGGTGCTCAATACTACTCCCAAAATATACTTTAGCTCATATGTTTGTAAAAACAAAATTCTTTATTTGGTTTGAGATAATTACTCAAAAACTTAGCTTAAAGCTCTCTTGGAAATCTTAGTTTCCTTTCTTTCTCAAATGTGAAAACATTTTAAATCTTTGGGAATACTTAGTTCCCGTATAATCTTTGAAGAATGAACTTTACTCTTACTCTTTACTAAAAACTAGCTCAGAGACTCTTTTGGAAATCTCAGTTTCCTTTCTTGTTTAAATGTGAAAATATTTACTCTTTGGGAATACATAGTCCCGATATACTCTTTCGAAGAAATGCACTTCAAACTTTACTTTTTTCTCAACTCAAAACTCAAGTCTTAAAACAAAGTTAAGACATTTGTAAAAGACTTGTAGAAAACTTTATAAACTTCTCTTAACTTGACTCTTGACTTCTCTTGACTTGACTCTTAACTTCTCGTGACTTGACTCTTAACTTCTCGTGACTTGACTCTTAACTTTCTTGACTTGACTATTAACTTTCCTTGAATTGAATTATGGATTCAAGGATTGTGATTTGTGATAGGAAAGATCTCATGATGTTTAGGAATGATTTTAGATAGCTAAACATGAGAAAAGTTCAAGAAATCACCATCTGAGGGTGGGTTCGCGACACAGAAGTATTTAAATTTTTGGTTCGAAAACAACTTTTGAGGCAGAACAGTCCGTGACTGCTCCGCTCCCTGAAATAATTTTTCCCAATTCTGGGGAGCAGGTCCGCGACGTGGAAGCACTGCTCAGATTTGCCCAACGAAATTTCTTCTTTGTTTTCCAGCTCTAAACCCTCTAAACTTCATTGGTTCTTTCCCCAAACACTTAGAATCATCTATACCCGCAAATAACATCAGATTCTACTCGAAACACAAATAACAACGTGAATCAATCTCAAGAAAACTCCAACAGCACAACCCACAAGGATTCAAACAAACTTCATCAAGAATTCAAGGGATTTACTTTCAAATTAATATACTTTGCTGAAATTGAATCAAGTTGGGCGCGTGGGTGAACTAACCCAACGCTATGTGATCTCACATACCTCTTTAGGGATCAACCCTTGTCGAAATCCACAAGCTAAACCTTCAAGAACGACGAACTTTGCTCTTTCTCCTCTTTTCTCCTCTTGCGTTCTTTCTCCAAAAACCCTAGCGTAAATCTCCAATTGCCTAAACTGAACCAATTCAGTTTTGACCCTTAATTAATTCACCAAAAAAAGAATTAAAATAATATGGTATGGAAAAGACCAAAACACCCTTTAAAAATCCGGATTGGATATTTCCTTATTTGAACAACCCAACTTTCAAAGGGCATATTTCACTCATACGAACTTAGAATTGTGCAAACTTTGCGGCGTTGGAAAGATTTTTCCATGATCTTTTCAACCATACCTGGAAGTACACCTAAATCATCCTGAGCTAGGAGTTATATCCGTTTGAAGTTGGCCAAAACTCAAACTTAACTTAATTTAACTTAACCAATTTTCCAGATTTTTATTATTTCCAAAAACCACTCTTTCTAATTCTAGCTCTTTCTAGTTTATTCAATTTGCGATATTTTACACCATGAATCCTTATACAAGTTGAACAATGATACCATGACTGGTATCCTGACTCGTGGCTGTTGCATACTTTTTATATGACACCTCTTACACTTGGTCTGAAACCATTTGTTGTATGTTAACTCATACTGACATGGCAAAAAAATAATACCTACTTGATTGACCTCGAAAGTCATTCTACGAACCGTACTTTGTGATTTTTGTCCGTAGTCCAACTCATTATATTCAAGACAAAAGCCAAAAAAAATCTTCATTTATTTTAGGTCTTATGGATCAAACAGAGTTTCCCGCGAGTAAAATGCCTCCAAATAAGGGTACACCAGGTCGGGAAGTCTAGCAGTATGAAATCAAAACACACCTAAAACACAATACAACTAGTAGTTTAGATGAACAACCATTGCCTACTCGTCTACCCAAGCAGAAGAGGGAGAGGGTCCTCTAGTGAATCTGTTTCTACAAGTGGTTCACAAGGTGAGATTTCATATGCCTTGACCTTTGAAGAAGAGAGGCAATGTTTGCAAGAAATTCAGTGAAAAATGCCGAACTCTGGGAAGATACTACATGGCTGGTCCCTTTAATGTTATCATATCATATCTATCTATCTTCTATACTACCATAAAAACACGAACTCTCAAACTTGAATGCTGAATTACTATAATACCCCCAATTAAAAATACTCAATTTATTTTATTTACTAATTTAATTATTTATATTATATTAAAAATAAATACCTTTTCACATTAAAGAGTTGTGATTTTTTCAAAGAGTTGTGACTTCCGAAAGGTTGCGACTTTTTTGATGGGTTGTGACATTTTCGATAAGTTGTGACTTTTCCATAGGGTTATGCCTTTTTCAATGAGTTGTGACTTTTCCAAAGAGTTTTGACTTTTCCGTTGAGTAGTGACTTTTTCGAAAGGTTGTAACTTTTCTGATAAGGCACTATTAACACTTATTCATACTACTATTTGTTAGCTATAAATAGAGGAGTTTCCTCTCATTTTGAAACTACAATTTTTTTAAGTTTTGTACTCTTCTTCTTCTTAAAAAATTTCAAGGGTTATTTGCAACAGTTGATTAAGTTCAAAATTCAACGAAATTCGAGGTATCACATAAGAAAGTGTAACAAATTATAGCAAATCATTCAACAATTCACACTCGTATTTTTTCTTACGATTTTCATGAGTTAACCGTGACAAAAAGTTGTGGGAAAGACAATAATAATAAACAAATATGAAAAAAGTCATATGATTTGGGTAAGATAATTCTTCTTTGTTTTTTCATTTTTAATTCTCTTACCCTCACAAAGGAGTTTCTTTCTAAGTATCTAAAACAACGGGCATCAACATAGTCCATTGAATTATTAGTGTGGATGTTAAATCCACCATTTCAAAAATAGATTTTAACTTTTACTTATAATATGATAATATAGTCATGATAATAATTATTTTTTAATACATATGTAAGTAAAAATGAACGGATCAAGTAAAGTTTTGGTGGCAAGAGATTTCAATCAAATGGAACACTATAATGAATATAGCATGAACATATATTTTCTTCTTCCTTCTTCGTTGGTTATGTATTGTTCCATATATATATATTTTATTTTATTTTTATAATGATAAGGGAAATTTTTTAGTATGAATTTCCTCTTATTTTGTGTTAATTAATTTGAGAAAATGTTATGTCACAAGATACACTCCTTGCTAGCTATATAAAAATAGATAAGAAAATAGTGATTGATGATAAAATAATCTTAAATCAAATTAAACATTCCATAAATAATACTAAATTTGATTCATCTAATAACTTTTACTATTGAAAAAGTTTAATATTTTATATCATGATACATCTCCTATAAGATACTAGATTCTTTCATTAGACAACAACTATATGATATCTATGCGGCAGAAATAAGGAGAAGACTGCAATTCTACAAAGATAAGGTAGAAACTTAAAGAAATGGAAAAAAATTCACCAAAGGTGATGCTGTTCATATATTATAATTAAATTATGCTACTGAAATATATATATATATATATATAACAAAGAATTGGTCAAGCTAAATATTTGACATACACTCAAACCTCTATTTAACCATCATTCGTTATAACAACAAATTTTTTTTTTTGTTGTTGTAAAATTACCTCTCTATGATAGTCTTACTCAAGTATTAATTGAGTAATAATATTTTGTAAAAGATAGATTGCGTATAAAGATAAAATATTAAAATATTATGGTAATCCTTATTATTGTCATGCACATACTACATTTCAAGTATAATATTAAAGAGAAAAAATATACTTAAATGGTGTCCATCATTTATGTTCATAACCTCAAGAGGAAAGTCTATTGGTGACATTTATTGTATTGATATTTTTTTAATAGATTTGCTTACAATATTGAGTGAAGTAAAAATACTACTAAAGAAATGTCACTTTCTCCCCACATTTAAACTTTGAATGTATTTTGAAATGTTTCAATGATATCTGATCATTTTGATCTCAAAATACAAGTAACTCTATGACAATTTGTATTAATTACTGAAAAGCACTTGTCCTATGTTCTTTCAATTATAATTATTTACTAAAAAACTTTAATTTTAGTAATATTAATTCTATTTTACAGCATTGTATACTATAGATACAATACACAGGTGCAACACACGTGCCATGAAACTAGTTATATTAAAAGTGGAAAGACTTCAAGTCTAATGTTGAATTACAAAAATTCCCATACAAATTTTATTAACAAGTTGTACACGAAAAATAAAAAAAATAAAAAAAAGACTTCTAAACATAAAACCGTTCATTTTCTACATTGAATTGGAATGTAGAAAACTGTTCCATCTTCCCAAAATTATTAAATGTTTGAATTGCTTAGTTATCACCAGTACTTATTTCAATCTTGATGTTTTGTTTCTTTCATCTTCTATAGTATTAATAACTTTTCATATTCTTTACAACATTCTATAAATTGCATAGAAAAATATAAACATTGATCAATCAAATTATGACTCAAACATCTAATTTCTTGATAGAAAACAATGTTGGAAAAACAATCATAAGGCAATTTATATATTTGTTTCTTCAAGCATAGAGAATTGCTCTTATCCTTCACTTCTCAGCAATTCTTTTAGATTTGGAAACCTTTCCATAAGTGTCCGTTTTGGTGCCAAACTCCTTTCCATAGAAAGTCGTTCCAAGTATGAGAACGTTGGGGCAAAAAATATTATGCTTCTTTGGGTTTTGATAATTATATGAAACTTTATTGGGTATTAAAAATATGCCGGTTGTTATCACATAATTTATCTATTAATATTGTTAATTATTTTTTGGGTTAATATGATACTTCTTTTAGGATGGGTTGTAATAATAATTGTGTTCTATACATTTTTTACTAATATTCCTTACAATTGTCTCGCTGAAAGTCCCTTCCTTTTTTCTTTTGTATAAATTAGCCTTTATTTTCTCGCTTTGTATTTTATGATAAATAGGTTTGTTGGGCTGCAATTATTTTTGTGTTTTGATAGGATTTTGGTGATAATCTCTTGAGTTATCTGTCAAGAGTTTTTCTTTTTGTAATTTTGCACTTTAATAGAGAAGATGTGGGATTAAATTATGAATTAGAAATTCTTTGTAGTAGTGTTTCATATGCTTTTAGATAGGTTGCGCGAAGGATGATGACTCACAAATTGTATTCAGAAAGTTCTACTATGAAGTAAAGTCATAAGTCTCACATTGGCTTTGTTGTTTATTTGATACAAATAATTAATAAATAAGAGTAAATCAAGATACATTAATAAATAAGATTAAAATTCCAATGAGTGAAGAAAGTTGTTGTTGATACTTTTCTCTTAAGGTCTCTGTAGCTTCTCATGTTAATTTTTTTATTTCATCTTGTTTGAATTGTGCAAACTAGGTATGTTAAGTTTCATTATGCTTCAAAGTGTAAAGTTGGATTATCATTTTACTTCTATGCTAAATTAAATAACTAATTAATTAAATAGTAAATAATATCATATATATTATACTAAATACTAAAAGTGAAAAGGTGTTAAAGTCAAAAATTGAATCAACTTTTAACTGCAATAAACTGAGAAAAACATTAAGAAAGATGAAAATGAAAAGATCATGGTTTCAAGACTCTTCATTTCTAAAAATTAAATTTTAAAACTCTTATTTTTTCATTCTCTTATATTGAATGAAGGAAAAAGTTGAACTTGCAAACTATAAATTAAGCATGGGACAATATTTAATAAAGCATAAGAAATGATAGTATTTAATTATTGATTTAAAAATCTTTTCTTTTATTTGATACCATCTTCATCTGTGTATTACCATATGCAGTTGTGTTTATATGTCATTTTTTCCATATCTCAATTTTGGTGGCTTCATATAAATCATAAATATAGGACAAGATATAGTGTATAATTATAATTATATGTGATAAGTTTAATGATTAACTATATTTGTCTGATAAGAATCTCTTATTTTTTTATAACAAATTTTCTTATGTTGCACAATATCAATTTTTGAACTTTTAAAATTTGTTAATTACGTGAAAAATATGAGATGAATACATTATTGTTTGGAATTAATGTGCAAGGCACGTTCCCAAAAAGTAGTAAATCTATAAATGACAAGGAAAAGTTAGAGCAGAAAATTCTTAAGGAACCCTAATCCGCACCAACAACTTATATGACTTACCCGATGTTATGGGATTATTCAATGAAGACTAGCCGGATTGGATGGTGAAGCCACCTTGCAATTACAATATCAAGATAATGCGGGCGTTCTATGCCGCAGATGCAGTAATACACCAAAATTACACATTCTAAAAGAAGTATAAAACTATCGTTCTTAAAATATAGAACCTAACCAAGGTCACGGTACATCCCATGAGAAACATGGTTTGAACTTAGGTTAATTGCGATTATTTACTCTCTTAGTCATGTTATTTTTAAATAAAGGGTATTTTCGAATAATCGAATATCTTTATAATGTTAAAAAATAGCAATTAACAAAGTTTAAAGTAAACCTATTTGGGATCAAATGAGAAACGAAAGTAGGGTTTTGTGATACCATGAAGTCATAGCTTATTAAGACAAATATAAATAACCTTTTCTAGTGTGAAACATAGAATATTTGTACATTAATTTAACCTATGTAGTTGGTCCCCTAAATAAATGAATGCCAACATGCAACTTGGTCTATATACGGGTGTTTGCATTGCAAACCCTTACCCTGGATACCAAATTAGCTATTTGCGGAAAAGGTCAAGCTAATAGATAAGGTTTGATATCTATAAATCTCCACTGTGTAATCCCTTTTACTATTCTTCACCCATTTGGTCCAGCATTAGAGAATAAGGCAAGTTCTAACTTTTGCAATCATTAAAGATCCTTTAAGAAAAGTTAATAACAATACATGCATGAAGATTTTCTAAGGATTACTAGGTATTAGGTCAACTTTGTTACTTCTTCATGGTTCTCACAACTCTAGTAGTGAATTTAGCAACTCATACTTTTATGATGACAATTAATGATACATAAATAAAGAAAAATCATACACTGACAAGATGAATAGTGGAAACTTGAAAACTTGAATTAAAACTTAAAGTCAAAAGTCAATAATAATAATTCAATTCTTCTTCAAATTCAAGAACAAACGCAAAAGTACTTGTTTCCTTATTCCCTTTGACTATAAAACGAGAATAAAGTGTAAAACACAACCTACGAAAAGTATTTACAGACATATAAAAATCCTAAACAAACTAGAAAAACAATATTCGATAGTTTTTACGATACTCTCAACCGGTTGTAGATTGTTCCACGGCTTGTGGAAACCTCTCATGAAATTAGGTGATATAGGAACCTACAAGTCTACTTTTACGAACATGGACTATGGCGCATAGATCCATTTATTATTCGTAGTTGCAACTCATGAAACTCAGTCTTTTAAGAACCCTTTGAGTACCTCATTTACAATCTCTATTTACGACTATTGAAAAATTCTACGGAGAGTGGTTGTTATTCATGTAATTATGGATTTTATGCATATCTTTGAATCTAACTTACAATTTTTCATCTACAGGTCGTGGTTTATATTATGGCTCGTAGATTGGCTTGTTGATGGATCAATTTAACTAAAACATCTACGTTAAACACTTATATACCAAATCATGTTTTACTTGCAAAACGATTATAAAACATGTCAAATCTACTAAAATGCATTAAAGAACGAAGACCAACTCTATGTTTTAAGAATCGAAAGTGTGGTAAATCCACGATACATCAGATCCTCAACTTAAAATCATTGCGTATTCTCAAGCGAGTGACACACTATCACGTCACAACATTGGTAACAAAAGGATATTAAGAACCTATGTTACTCACATGGTTTTCAATAGTTTATTTCACAAACCCAGCACCCTTCTCTTTATCATATCAAAATAAGTGCAACTTGCTGACTTCTCAAGTAAACACATGTGGATGAATGAATGAAATCACCATACTAACAGACAAGGTTACATACACAGACAATAATCAACTAGATATTCAGCAATCAACAATGCCAATATTATCCCTTACCATATATAAGTCTCATTCACACACAGTATAATGATTATCAAATTTGGGGACACAAACTAACACTCACTCTCACAACGAAAGTCAGAAACTGCATGCACAACATCATGGGCTTGCTCTTTTTTTCTGCACCTAGCTATTGGACTACTTAATTAATATCACTATAGGACTTTACTTGGCTTGTAACGTAGGATAGGGAAAGTTGTGGTCTATCTGGATGTAGTGACTATTTCCGTCCTTTACACAATGCTAACTTATCTCCATTTTTGTAACCACCATTTGTACTCACTCCCTCATTTCCTTTTCTTTATTCTTTTTACATCAATTGTTGGTTGCGGCACTTATTTCTAACACAACCTTTTTCTTTTTTTATTTCTTTTATTTTTATATAAATACCTGCCACAACCATTTGTTTTCTTTTTCCGCATTAACCTATTCTTTCCATATCGCATTTTCCACATTTTTTCTATATTAACCACCATCAACTTGAGCATTTTGCCTAAGTTGAGGTGCACAATGTCCAAGCAGGAACCAAGGCCAAAACAAAGGTTAACATGAAAAATTAGGAAGGTGAATAGGATATGTCACGACCTAAAGTACACCCTAGGAGTGGCATAGCGTATAAGATCTCGAGAGGACATACAAAAGTCACTTAACATGCATACAAAACAATAAAATAAAAAATACAAGAATTTAAGTAGAAAGGTCCATATCATAAAAGAGTTTGACATAAAAGTAGAAGTTTAATCATATGTCTTGACAAGCCAATCTAATACATCAAAAGTGTGGTTGGGACGTAACACATACACCACATAAAACGTCTCAAAACTAAAGACATAAGAAATCATAGTAAAGATTAAATGGTCTTCAGAACATGAGGATTCTCCAAATCTTTGAATGATCAGGAAATCACCTAGCCACGAGTGTGAGTAGAAAGAGCATCGAACCATATATCGTTAAAAATGTAGATACAGGTATGCATTAGTACATGGGTTGTACTGAGTATAAGTCAAATGCATAAGAAAACATAAACGTTATCATATGATGACATTCAAACTTGATATGCATGACCAAGGTAAAATCCTAGTAAAGACTTTAAAGATAAATTATAAATCATGAACATGTTCAATGCATCCTAAAACATAATGAAAGCTTTCATAAAGCCTTTGAAGGTATGTTAGTTCATTTTGTGAGATATTTTCCGTTAACCGACATATGCCATGTAAGCTATAGCATGGAATCCAATGTCTTACTCCCTCACCGAAAAGAGATGTCCTACTTGCCAAGGTAAGGACCATAAATTCTACCTAAGGTGTATGCACTAGATTAGTTACTTTAAACTATTCTACGGGGGCACGTAGTTAGGGAGAAAGAGATTTCTACTAAATAGCCGATCTTTACAAACGAGAGAGCCTCCATCTCAATATCCTCTCGGTGCTAAGTAAAAATTCCAACAAAATTAGTCATAAGCATATTCATATCATTATACTTAGAAAGATATAATTAAACTACCAATCCAATATTAAAGTCATTATAGAGTAGCTCCTTTGAATCATGATTCATACATATGTGAGAAAGCATTTTACAACCATCATTTCATAATGTGTAAGAAAACCTTTCACTATTTATGACTAGGTGATAAAACGTTTCATAATTCATTGACACTTATCCCAAAAGTATCATTAGTTCATAAAATATTGTTTTCATACGACATGCATACCTTTCATAAATCATAGTACATAAGTTCATAAGTTTTTTTTATAAATTCATCATCATAATCAAGTAAAAGCATGGTTCCATATGAAATCAATTAAAACATTATTATTGAATCAAATCATAAAAAATAAGATTGAAATCAAATAATTGAATCATAATAAGTAGGACCCATAGAGAGTTGCATAAAACCCTAGATAATTGGCACAAATTAACTTTTGGAAATTTAAACTCTTGGACCCAATGGATGAATGGAATCCATTGGTGAATTACTACATACCTTGATAATCAAAGCCTAGCAAATAAAGAGAAAAAAGGATACTTGAAGCTTCGAACCCTAGATTTCTTTCTTGAGCTTAAGATAATTTGGACATGACGAATTTTGATGGGAATTTAAAGGTAGTTATAAGTCATAGAATTGAGGTCAAGAAAACATAGTATAGGTATTATGCATAGGAAAGCACCCAGATACCCTTAAGGAATAACTATTGGAAGCCTTCTGGTGTTGGGACCTATGGTCCGTAGAACTTTCTGTACCCTGTACTGGTTAGTGGGACCTAAAGTTTAATCGAAACCCCATTGTATGTTCTATGGTATGCAGACCCTTTCCGTAGAGCCCAAGTTTAAGTCCACAATTTCACTAAGTCTGGATTGCTCCTACAGAACTCTTCTACGACCCGTAGTCCCTTCTACGGCTCGTCTTGGTCAATTGTAGACCTCGTTACTAGGATTTGAATTTCTCCAAAACTCAACCTCATTCCTATGAGTGCATTGTAAAATTAATTGAAGTTTCTACAAACCGTAGACTTGTCTAGTAGGACATAATAAGTAGCCAAAACATGATGTCCTTTCCTTTTCCGATTTCGAGATGTTACAATATCTCCCCATTGGGAACATTCTTTCTCAAATGAAACTCACACTAGTATGAATAGAGTAGGAGAGAAACTAACAACCAACCATGAATACAAATCTCATCATAATGCACATAAACAAGGAGAAATCACTCCAATATAAATCATAACATAATAATCAAGTTCTACATGAACATGCATGCTTTTGAAAACATGAGAATGACGATAACACAAGAATCTGAAGCAATGAACCATGAGGAACTAATACCTCAAGATAGAATGAGAGCGGAGTGAAAGATATGAGGATACTAAGACATCAAATCCGCTTTAGATTCCCAAGTAAAACCCTCAACAAATTGATTCCTCCATAGAAACTTTCATGGAAGAAACTTCTTCATTCCTCAACTTCCAAACTTCATGGTCTAAAATCTCAAATGGAACCTCTTCATAAGAAAGGCTTTCTTGAACTCCCAAAATTTTCAAAGGTACAATGGACATCGTATCTCCAATGCACATTTTCAACAAGAAGATATAGAGTATTGGATATATCGATGTTAAATCATTAGGTAACTCCAATTCATAAGCAACCTTGGCACTACACCACAAAATCTTATAAGGTCCAACATATAAGGGACTAAGCTTCCATTTCTTTCCAAATCGGATCACACTCTTCATGGGTGAGGTTTTCATGTAAACTCAATCATTAATATCAAAATCAACTAATATCAACGTAAGACTTTTGTCTACTTTGAGCCATTTTCAACCTCTCTAAAATAAGTCAAATATTTTCCATAGCCTCATCACCAACTTAGGCCCTTTCAATGTGACCTCACACACTTCAAACCAACCTATAGGAGACCTACACCTCCTATGATAGAGAGATGATACGTCCAAACTTACACTTCAAATAAGAAGTGTAAATGGTCGATGTCAATTTACAGAACTCAACTAGAGTAGAGGTCGATCCCACAGAGAATTTATTTACAGATAAGGTTTCACTGTCGCATTTATTCGAATGTTGTTATTATCTTCTAAACAAATAACAATGGAAAGTAAATTACGTTTGGTGGAAATGTTATAATTACCAAACTTGAAGTCAAAATCTAGATTCGTGACTAACAGACTATTTTGTTGTAAGGTTGATTCAGTTAATTAAGAGAAACTAGGATTGTATTCACCATAACATTAGTTCAAGTGTTCTTCCGTAATTGAGCATCACGCAAATCAATGTTTACTAAATCATTGTGAGTTAAATTTATCTGACACTTCTCAGCCAAATAAGATAATTATCACTCGTTTTCTCTCGACCCTAAAGTGTTACTAACATTGACCCTCGCTTAAAATGATATGGTGTTAAAGATTTTTTCTCTCGAACTCAAGCTTTAACTCTAATTGGATAATTTAGTTCAGCCGTTTTCCTAATTGATATTTTTCTCTCGAACAAATACCTGATACAGGCTCATCTAATACGTGCACTCACTAGATGACATTGATATCGATAGCTAAAATCTACAGAATGTAAACACAGACTGCCCTTTACTCATTTTACGGAATCGTAACTAGAACTTCGTCATGGATCCCACAACCCAGTCGTGGTATTTAGCTACTCACGCTTTCACGTAAACAGTCAGTAATTAGGGATGAAAACATATTGAGAAACACTTACGAAAGTAATTAGAAAATCAACAATCACTTTGATAATCTGATAGTCTGAATCGAAATTTCCAACTGATAGCAATAATCAAAAATCCAAAAATTGAAAGCTAAGAGTAATGTCATGTTCTTCGTCGTGAAATGTAAGATAGTGAATAATAATCCAAAAATGACCTAAAGTAATTCAAAATAGAATGTTTAAAATGAGTCCTAGTCGAACTAGGACTAAAATGTCGAATGGCTCTACGACCACTTTTACGATTCGTAGAGGGCTTCATGGGCCGTGAAGCCCTCCGTGATCTTCCCTTCAACTTTCCCAAAGATTGGGTCTTCAATGACTTCACTGGAAAATGCACCACGAGAGTTAGCACAGTCCGTAATAAGGACCACGGCCCGTGAAGTCTCCCGTGGTCTTTACTTGGGTTTCAACCTTGTTTCAACTCTTCCTTGCTTTCATACTAGTTCAAGTTCACGACAGGTACCACGGTCCGTGGTGACGACTATGCCCCATAGAACCCTCTGTGCTCTTCACTTGGTTATTCCTGCTTTTCATCTTCTCAAGGCCCAGCACTGCCTCACTTTTACGAGCTCAACACGAACCATAATGAAGTTCATGGTCTGTGAAGTTGGCTGTGAACTTCACTTGGTCAACATCAGTTATGCTTTTTTTCCACTTTTCTATACAACCCAGATTCTGCCTATACAATTAACAAACCAATCAAATAATCCAAAATTTCACTTAATTCCAGTATTAGTTCATAGTTATTAAGCATCAAATGTGCCATGATTTCGCGGCACATCAACACCCTCAACTTAGAACCATTACTTGTCCTCAAGTGATGAGAAAAACAAATACAATCAGCCCTCAATTCATTTCCAGATTTATGACACTAAGTAGCAACTATTTCAAGTACAATTTGTATCCCAAACCTCTAAATCTAACATGTAAGGATCAATACATGACATCTCATTACTCACAGTCAATCATGCTTATGCCTGTAAATTATAAGCTCACACAATCTACTTTCAAATGCAACCATTGTGTCCTCACACCAAAGAAGTCCCTCGCTTATAATGGTAGGGACTGAGTACTACGCTCACACTCTCAATGAACTTCTAACACTAACAACAAACTACCATAGGCTTGCCCTTGCTTTCTACGCTTTATCTTTCAAACACCCGGAATAGGATCACTGTAGGACTTTATTGGCTTGTAACATAAGCTCGGGGCTAGGGAATGGATAGTTGGTTTCGTGAGTGACTAATCCCTCGGTTTTCCAAAGTTTCATTTTCACATACTCTTTTCTGAGTGATTACCTCTTTTTCTTGATTTCAGCCCGACCCAGTAGCTATTATTTTCTTTTTCTTTTTCCTTTCTGATTGAGTGGAGGGTGCCTTATTTAGCATTTGCATTAAAAATTAAGACAATATCGGAGTGGGTACCTGTACTAGCTTTTCAGCCAGTTTAGCAATCTGAGTTCTCATATCGGCCTACTGTTATTTGAAATCTTCAGTATTTACTGACCCGGTAGCCTGGAATCGATCTTGGACAAGGTTCTCTAAACCATCCAATCTGTCTTTTAAGACAACCTGCTCTTTTCACACCTTATCTTTGATCTCTTTTTTCGTAGCTCACACCTTCGTCTGTATCAGCTGAGGGATTCGAAGCACAATCTGGTGTACCAATGTCCTAGTCAGGCGCTGATCTGCAAATAATTTCTCAAGAAAAAGCATAGGAATAGTGACAAAGGAGGAACCTGGAGCCTAGAGCCTGGAGGTTGAAGCTGGAGGTGGTGGTGCCTCTGTGGAATGCTGTGATGACTCTCCCTGTTCTGGACCTCTATCTGCATGTGGGATGTCAATTTGGACATGTGGAACAACAACTAAAGTACTCACAGCAGCAAATTTCGCGCCAAAGAGATGGTTGGTGACATCCTCGATTTTAGAAACCTGGATGAGTGTGAATGCCTCACCCAATCTGTCAACCAGTCTGTTCGGAAGAATGTTCGCTTCTCGACATAATTTCCTTATCAAACAGGGAAAAGGAAGTCCATCTCTCTTATTTAGCGCCCTGTCTCTTATCTCAGTCACTATTATCCGTCCCGCATTGATCGGGTAACCAATTATAAGACAGGCTACCAACGAGGCTAGGAAAGGTGACAAAGTGTTATCATTAGTTGTAGGTCGCAATTGTGCTCGGACGACAGCCCACCAAACCTTGGCTGGAAAAGACAGCGAAGCTTTAGTGATGAGTGTTGGAGTTGTGGTGACCCAAACTGCATTTTCCCCATCTATGGCAATCTGCTTCGCAATCCAGCGCAAAACCCTTTCTCGAGAATTCTGATCTTCCATAGTAACATCACTGATGACCTCATGATGTTTGCCCTCGAAAAGGCCAACTGAAGCTGGTGCAGAGTATTTCTGGCCGTACAACATTCTGTTAATTGAAGGCTCAGAAATATCTATTGATTTGCCCCTAACTATGATTGAGTTGAGTGGACCCGAAGTAATATCCATGTCTTTCTGTCCACATTTTGTGGTCTTTGTATCAGCAACAAAATTCATCAATGTAGCTGCATAAGAGGAATAAAATTCTATGTCCAAGTGGCTAGAGTATCTATTGGTGCATAGTCCATCCAGTCAAACTGATGGAGCTGCAATATCCGATAGGTGTCCGAGAATGCTTTGATATCAGCTACTAGCACCCTAGTCTCAGGCATGATTGCTCGATTCTTGAAGCCGCTAGTCTTTTTCACAATCCCATTGTTGAAAAATTCTTTGGACTGGTTCACAATCCACATGGAATGGTAACATGCAATTAGTTGTGGTCTCAGTGCATGATTAGGATCATGGGCGTTCACATACATCACCATAGTATCATCATCGGTAATTTCTTCATCATCCTCTATAGTAGCCGCTTCCTCTTGGACTCGAGGTTTAGCTCTGTATTTGCCACAGGTGGAGAGGTACTTGTATTGTCCTGATAACCGCTTTTAGATTCTGTACTGCCCCCCGAATCATCAGCACACGGGCTACCTGAACCAGCTTCAGATTGACTACCTGATTCTTCACCCCTATCGGAACTACTACCCCCCTCTTCAGATTGGGGAGGAGTTTTATGGAGAATAGCTTGCTTTATCAGTGCTCTAGTAGCCCGAGGTGAGTGATCAGCAGGTGTGACATTCATCTGAACCTCAGAACTACTAGACTCGGAGTCATTGTGACCTTCTGATTGAGACTTAGTGAGGGGGGCATGTTTGTTTGTGTTCTTTCTTCTGGGTCCCATTGTACCTGAGAAACAAAACACCAATTAGTACCAAAATCAATAAAACGACACACTATCGGGTACTCTGACTTCCCCTGTGCAATATCATCGTGATACCTTGCCTTAAAATGCCCTCACCCAATCTATCATCAAGAAGGACCACGAAAACAAAAGATGAACAAAAACTAAGTACCAAAAAAAATAAAAATTACAAACAAGGGAGCTCTACGGAAGATTGCACGGGCCGTGGTATGGACCACGGACCGTGAAATCCCTCGTGGAGTTGAAACATAATCAGTGTGCACAAGGAGTCATTGACCATTTTACCAAGGGATGTTCACGGACGGCTTCACGACCCGTGGAGTGCACAACGGTCCATGATACTGCCCGTGAACTTTAATTGAGGGATGGGTTGACTTCAAGTGTGGTCTACGACAAGCTTCACTGCCCATGATATCTTCCACGGTCCATACAACCTGTCGTAGTCTTACACTGTGGGCAATATGTCAGTCACCTTCTTCCCAACATCGAATTTTAGCACTTAATCACCATTTTTACACAAATACAAGATCTTCCTATAACTTAAGCTTTACCCTACTTCTTAATCAACTAAATTAACTAACCTAAAGTTCACCACCTACCAACAAATTCGACCCTCTGTTATAGACCAACACACAAGAACAACTAAAACTTCCCAATTCGACTTACCCACTACAATTCAGTATCAATTAGCAATTAATCATCATAAGGTCATGCTAAACTCAAGAAAATCGAAGTCATCATACATATGTGTAGACAACATTGAACTTTTCAAACCATTGAAAGTTAACTTACTTGGAAATAGTGATACAACCGAAATCTGGAATTAACTTGACACACTAATACAACTGAGCACTTATGGTTTCAATTCTTGGGTGAATGTAGGATTTATTGATGAATGGTAATCGATTCTACCCTTAGATAGCCGTTTTGGAGGAGAAGAATAGGAAGAAACTGACATTTTGGCCTTTGGAATCGAATAAATACGTTTCATTATGAGTTGGGTTACGCACGGGTCAGGTCAGATATGCGTAACACAGGGTTGTTGACTATGGACCGTGAACTTACCCGTGAAGGGAGTCACGGTCCGTGAGATCATCCGTGATCCTAACTTAGATCTAACAGTTAACTGCGGAAGACCACGGATCATGAAGTTGCCCATGAAATGCATCACGGTCCGTGAACCTGTCCATGTCTGCGACTTTGAAACTTGGCATTCATACATGATGTTCATGAGAGGCTAGACGGTCCGTACAAACTCTAACGGACCATGAACCCTTTTTTATGCAATTTCTAGTAGCTTTTGAACTTTTTTCCTCAAAATGACGGAACGTTAAAGTGCCTGTGAAGAGCACCACAGTTCGTGAAACTGTCAGTGAATTTCAATCTACACCAGGTCCTGCATTTTTTCACCTATTCTCTCCTGCACACATCAGCACACAACGACTCTATAAAAACAAAGAAAAATAAGGCAAAAGGGAACATACCTAATATAATTATATCTTGGGTTGACTCCCAAGCAGCGCACAATTTAATCTTGCGGGGCGATGCAGTTTACTTGATTACTCAGACTTGATCAAGTTTGCATTCCTCTACAATCTTCACATCCTCAGGAGCACCCAAATATGCCTTGACTCGCTGACCATTAGCTTTGAACCACTCACCTTTCTCATTTTCCAGTTCAATAGCACCAGATTGAAAAACCTGTGTGACCTTAAAAGGTCCAGACCATTTAGATCTCAGCTTTCCTGGGAACAGACGAAGTCTGGAGTTGAAAAGTAACACCAAGTCACCAGGAGTGAAGTTTCTTTTCTCTTTCTCAATATTCTTTTCATGATATAGCTTCATCCTTTCCTTATACAGTGCCGACCTCTCAAAAGCTCTCAGTCGGAACTCGTCCATCTCATTGATCTGATCCAACCTCAAATTTGCAGTTTCGCTCCAATTGAGGTTTAGCTTCTTCAACTCCTAGAGTGCTCTATGCTCAAGCTCAACCAGCAAATGGCATGTTTTTCCAAATACCAATTGATATGGAGAAATACCATTAGGTGTATTGAAAGCTGTCCAATATGACCATAGAGCATCATCTAGCTTCTGTGCCCAATCTGCCATGTTGGCATTCACTGTCTTTGCCAAGATTGCCTTGATTTCCCAGTTGGACACCTCTACTTGTCCACTGGTCTGTGGGTGATAACACATAGCAACCTTGTGTTGTTTAACCCCATACTTGGTCAGAAGCGCACTGAACACCTTGTTGTAGAAGTGAGAACCGCCATCACTGATAATAGCTCTAGGTGTGCCAAACCTTGAGAAGATATTCTTCTTCAAGAAACCAACTACACTCTTGCCATCATTCTCAGGCAAAGCAATGGCCTCAATCCATTTGGACACATAGTCCACTACAACCAATATATACTTCTGCCCATAAGAACTCACGAATGGGCCCATGAAATCGATGCCCCATACATCAAACAATTACACTTTTAGAATAGGTGTCATGGGTAACTCATGGTGCCGAGAGATGGCTCATTGCCGCTGGCACACATCACAACTCCTTACTATGTCCACTGCATCTTGATGAAATGTTGGCCAGTAGTACCCACACTGAAGTATCTTATTGGCTGTTCGAGCACTACCATGATGACCACCTACTGGAGATGAGTGACAAGCCTCCAAAATGTGCAGCATCTCAGCTTCAGGAATTCACCGCCTGATGATGTTGTCTACGCAAATCCTATACAAATATGGTTTGTCCCAGAAATACTTACCTACATCATGCATGAACCTCTTTCTTTGCTGAAATATTAGTCCTTCAGGCATTACATCACTAACAAGAAAATTAGCATAATCAACAAACCAACGAATAAGGTCAAGAGTTGTAGCTAATACTTGTTCATCCGAGAATGTATCATCTATTTCAAGCTCAAGCTCTTCCGTCTTTGTAGCTTCCAACCTAGACAGGTGATCAGCTACCTGGTTCTCACAACCTCTCCTGTCATTAAATTCAAAGTCAAACTCTTGCAGAAGCAGCACCCATCGGATCAGCCTAGGTTTGGCATCTTTCTTCGCCATGAGATATCTCGAAGCAGCATGGTCGGTATGAACTATCACCTTAGTGCCAAGAAGGTAAGCTCTGAACTTTTCAAACGCATACACTACAGCTAATAGTTCCTGCTCAGTGACTGTGTAGTTTTGCTGTGCCCAATTTAGTGACTTACTAGCATAGTAAATCGGATGGAACATCTTGTTGTGCTTCTATCCCAACACAACTCCTAACGCAGTCTCGCTAGGATCACACATCACCTCAAATGGCTCCACCCAGTTTTTGCCAATAATCACTGGTGCTGAAATCAACTTTCCTTTTAGGCATTCAAAAGCTTTGAGACATACCTCATCAAAGACAAATTTCACCTCCTTCTCCAAAATCTTGCACATAGGGTGTGCAATTTTGGAGAAGTCCTTGATGAAACGCCTATAGAATCCGGCATGTCCTAGTCAACTTCGAACACCCTTCACACAGATCGGTGGAGGTAACTTTTCAATCACTTAATCTTGGCCTTGTCAACCTCGATCCCTTTCTGTGATACCTTGTGTCCAAGAACTATGCCCTCATTTACCATGAAATGACACTTCTCCCAATTCAGCACCAGGTTGGCCTCCTCACATCTCTATAAATCCCTGCTAAGATACAACAAACAATCATCGAAAGTATCACCTACTATAGAGAAATTGTCCATAAATACCTCTAAAGTGTCTTCCACCATGTCATAGAAAATGGACATCATACACCTTTGGAATGTTGCTGGTGCGTTACACAGTCCAAATGGCATGTGTTTAAATTCAAAGGTGCCATAAGGACATGTGAATGTGGTCTTTTCCTGATCTTCAGGAGCATGTGATATCTGGTTGTAGCCATAGTATCCATCTAAGAAACAATACCACCCTTTACCTGCCAACCTATCAAGCATCTGGTCCATGAAAGGCATGGGGAAATGATCCCTCAAAGTCCACTTGTTGAGCTTTGTGTAGTCCAAACACACTCGCCATCTAGTGACTGGTCTTTGTGGGACTAATTTATTTTTGGCATTTGCCACCACAGTCATACCGCCCCTTTTAGGCACACATTACACTGGGCTGATGATGTTTGCGTAATCAAGACACAACTTCCAATGCAAGTGTCTACGATCGTACAAAAGTATAATAACCCAACTAAGGGTTGGAATCGTTCCTACAGGGAGTGGTTTTGAGAATTAATAGAAAATTAGAATTTAATTCTTATTAGTCGTAGCTAAAGACATTAACGAAGAAAAATATTGTAAATCAAAAAAGGGGTTGATGCAAACTTCAATTAACAATGGGGGTTTTGTCACAAGTAAGAAAAAACAACAAAAACAACAAAAACAACAAAGAAATCTAATAAATGAGAGGGGGATTCTTTGGATGTGATTAGGAACACGGGGTAAACAAGATTATTGGGTACATGCTTTTGATAGAGAATTTATAGAGTAATTGTGACTAGGCTAGACTTTAAGAGGGATAAGCTCTCTCTCGAGCAACTTACCTGGTTCCAAATGGGTTCCTCTCGGACACCCACTTGCCGCATGAAGAACAACCTTCGCCTTTACACACTCACTCTCTTGAGTTTAGTGTGTGGACATGGGACTAGAGTTCACTCTCTCGAGCTGAACCTCATGTTGACCCACTCGCACTGGCCATCAATTTAGTGGTCTTAGTTTTACGACCTCTCTCTCGAGCAAGTTGGAAACACATATATGAGACTATATTTGCAACTACAACCTCATTGAGTTCACCCACAACCACTAAATGAAATCACATTTAAACTACAAATTGACTATAAACAAGCAAGACCCAACAACTAATCTAACCCATATTCATAATATCACACCCCAAGAATTGGGGTTTTTAGCCACACATCAAGAGATATAAATTTATACCTAAATGAGCTTGCATTCAAATGGGTCTTGTTACATGCCAAGAATGAAGAATCCAAGAGACCCAAGTCTAAATCCGTGGAGATGAAACCCTCTTCTTCTTCAAGTCTTCAAAACCCTCTCAAACGCAGAGCAAAAATATGAAAAACTACTATTCTCTATGAAAATTATAATAATTGTTCGAATCCTAAAACTACAACTCTAACTAGTATTTATAGTTTTCACATATTTGTGCTGCAGCGGATCATTCGGAAACATTAGGCGGAATCACCGATCAACTCGATGATTCGCCTTTTGGTGTAGTTCATTGCCGTCTTGCACCAGCCTTCAACATCGTCGTGCTCTGGATCATTGGGAGACATGGTAATGCTTAGCAGAACTTCTCGGCGATGCGCTGACTGCTCCTTTTTCCACCGACTTGGTACTTTCCTTTAGGGCTCAGCACACTAGAACAAAAGGCGAAGTAAGATCCTTCGACGACTCGCCAAGTGGACTCGGCGATCCTCAGGCCTTCATTTCTTCATTCTTTTCAACCTTTTCATTCCTTTTTGCAACATAGTGTCCATGCTTTCCTTCAAACTTCAAATACCTGAAACTTAAGGGTTTTCATCAAATATTGAGATAAAAAGAGCATTTGAGGACACAATTTCTATTAAAATATAGCCCTAAATGAGTCCAATTTGAGGACTCATCAATACCCCAAGCTTAAACTTTTGCTTGTCCTAGCAAACTCAAACTTAGCCATTCAAAACGAGGTCTCGAACAGTGCTACACAAGACTCAATCATGAATGCACAAAACAATACTCAAGTTACTTATGCAAAGATCAAATGTGTACCCAAAGATTCAAGTTGTGACTCACCAATATAAAAGAATCTCATGTTCACAATACTTGCTTCAAATGCAAGTTCACGCTCAACCAAAGGGTTCAAATGCCCTCACACAAGGAATGATTCCATATTCACACACAATGGTTTGTAATTTAAAGTCCCAAAATCACATGCAACATTCACTCTCATAAAAAAGAACACAATGCATGCTTTTACCCATAGGTTTACCCGTATTTTCCGATCAATGTTTGTTTCAGCTTACTCAAGATCAAAAAGGTCTTTTCAAGGCTTGTAATGGGGCTGAGTGCAAAGGTATGGTCAGTTAGGCTCAGTGACTTTCATCCTCATGAAATGTGGTACTTACAACATTTATTTTCCTCTTCTTTCATCATTCTCTTTAGTTCTCATAATTCATCCTATTATTCACTTTCCATGGATTGTTTGAGAACTCCATTTCGTTTGTACTTTATTTCAAAACTTACTTTCACTTCTTTTTCATTCTTTTTCTTTTTCTTTCTTTCTTTCCTCTCTTTTTTTTATATGGAGGGGTTCCATTTTTTTTCAAAACCATGGGTAAGAAGGACTTTCTTGCACTTTTTGATTTACCCTTTCTTTTCGCCACACTCCCAACTTAGGCTTTTTTCCTAAGTTGGCTACTCAACTAATCACAACTTCATGAGGATTATGGGTAATAGGTAAAGAAAGGTTACGTTTGCATCAGGTTTCTTCCAAAGAAAGGTAAGGCTCAAGGGGTGTTCAAGAGAGGTTCACACACTCACAAGGTAGGTTACAAAAGAGGTATATGTCAAATTGGGTCGCATTATTTAAAGTTACCTAAGATCATATCAAGAGTTCACATCACTTAGTCGATCGTACCAGCGGGGTAAATTCTAGGATCTATCATGCATGGTTCATAGTAAGCTCATTATACTAGGCATTGACACTACAGTAAAACAAGACTCCACACTTTCGCTAATGTGCAATGATCATCACAAGATACTCAATTCGATACTAGGCTACTCGTATCGAGATGCAAAGAGTTTACATATTGTCTATGCAACTTCATTTGGCCTCATCTGCCGTGCATTCATGTTCGCTCGATTGAGAGCACTATTCAAGTCATTGGTATTGATCGGAACCGAGACTTAAATTTTGCAAAATAACAACCATATTTAACACGTAAGAGGTGACAAATTTTTTTCGGAAGGGTCAAAATTATTTTGCAATTTTAAAATAAAAGGAGCCATAAGATCAAATATCCACCAAAATTCAGTATTTAAACAACATCAAAGCTCACACCCCAAGTATAAATAAAACACGAATATCAACACAAAAGGTGTAGGCCTCACCCCATGACAATTAAAAGGCATTTTCCCTCAGATGCACATGACAAAGTATCCAAAATGACAATTAAAGAAAGACAGAGAGGGAGGTAAAGAAGGGATCCTGTCTAGGCAGTCGCTCCATCTATCTGGACATCAGTGCCCGGAGTGTAGTCATTCTGCTTCTGGTTCTTTCTTTATTTTCGCTCTACTTCAGCTTCTGCAGTGATATTAGCCTCGATAATATTTTCCAACTCCTGGCCTGCCACAAAGCCATTTATCGCATTGTTGAACCCTCAAGCCCACGAAGGGACATTAGGGTCGATGGGCATCCTCCTCCTTGAACTGGCTATCTTGTTCTCGCTCCTTACAGTTCTTCTGAACTTTTGTGCTCTTATGTGTCAGGGTGGCATGTTTCTTCTTGCAACTTTTGGTCTGGCCATGTCTGCAAAGTCTTGAGATAATGATATAACATATTTGATAACCAAAACAAAGACGTTCAGCTGCAGAAAACTTGATAGTCCATTCGGAGTGCCGCCGAATACATTCGGTGAGCCACACACGATTCGCTGAAGGTCACAGTGCATAATGAATTAAGGGTGCAGACAAAGGGCGAATAAGAAGACTTTCGGCGAGTTGCCGAGTGCTCTTGGTGATCTCATACTTCTTGCCGAAAGTCATCGATGCCACAACAAATAAAACATGATAATAAGGGCAAGATAGGTAATTAGAAGAACCGCAGAATAGTTTGGCGAACTCATCACAGCTCGTCGAATGACCCAACGTGCCTACTTTTGAACAGCTTCTCAAAATCATCCCCGCAGCCCCCAAAAATGCATTTTAAACACAAAAAGAAAGCACAAATTCGACCAGGACCCATAACATACGAATACCCTTAATCACTTATTAACTCCACTCGATGCATTGGAGAAGAAGATGTCACATTTTAGGTAATAAAGGCGGGGTTATCAAATAAAAATTGACACATAAAAATTAAACCCAATCAAGGAGGTTCAACAGATTTTGACAAGATCACACATTTGTAAATGAGTGCAATTTTGACAAGATAGTTATGGGGTTCGGGACACTAACCTTTTGTGCTGATCAAATGGACATTGAGATGCTAGGAAGTACTATAATCCAACTCGTAGCACAGTTTGATACTAAAAATACTCCAAAAATGCAAGAAATATACAACTAGAGTGAAAGTGTGGGTTTGGGAAGATGAAAAAGTGAGGAAAAGGGAATGAATTTGAAACTTTTAAACCTTTGGCTTAAAAAACCATCCAGTTTTCACCCATTCGGTGACATAAATCCCGATCGCTGAACTATTCGGCGTAACGCCAAGTAGTCATTTGCCTCCCCGAATTTCATAGAACCTCCATTTATTATGGGAGTCCAAATGGAGGTCTCCATCGAGATCGCCAACATGATCGGCGATTCGCCAATAATTTCTTGAAGTCGCCGAGTTTTACAAACTCCAATGTAAATTGGTCTTAAGTCTAACGGCGGTCTGGTTCGGGGTCGCCTAACCCTGTGGCGATTCACATAATGGACCTGTAACTCGCCAATCTACACTTTTCGTTTACTCTCCACACTTCCATCTGTACAATCAACACACCATTATTTTATCAAAGCAAAATAAAGCAATACATGCTTTTAGGTTGCCTCCCAAACAACGCCTTAGTTAATGTCGTGGCACGACGCAAGTCCATATTCAAACCTCATTTTTGGGGTTGACCATAGTGTCACTAGGCAAACCTCCTTTCTATCTCGGATTTAGGTGAGACGACATTTGACCCATTTGGGTTTCCAACTACTTGATTGATACTGAATGGGAGGTAATGGTCTGGCTAAGGTTCGACATATCCTCTTTTATCTCTTTCAAGATCTTGTCTGACCCTTCAACCTTCTTGAGGATACGAGAAAGAATATCCTCAGACCTACCACCCTCTGAATCCTTTGGCTTTTGGCACTAGTGGGGAGGCACATACTTGTTCTTCTCCCCATCCTTCCAATTAGGATTTTGGTCTCTCAATTCACGATCCTTCCATCCTTCATCTCTATCCTAAACCTGATTACCACCTTGCCTAGGGTAGTTTGAATGATAACCACCACCTTGGCTGGCTAGGAAGTTGACTTCCTCATTATACAAGGCTTCAAATTTTGCCTCCTCAGAATTTGCACACCTGACCCCCACAACGTTGACACCACGGGCACCAGCCCCCATGACATTTTTAGATAGAATGTCAATATGTGTCATGATCTTGGCCATGTTTTGGTCTCTCTCATTATATTTTTCCATCTACTCCTTGGATAGCTTGAATGTGAGAGTGGAGACTTGGTCTTCACGAGTGTACCATGCCCTATTTATGGTCGTCATGCCATCAAAGAGTTGGGCTGCTACTGCATATGGTTGCTGCATCAGGCCTCCAGGTGAAAGTTGATCAACGACACCTTTGTTTACCGAATCCAAGCTTCGGTAAAAGTACTGTAGCAAGACATTGTCGGGTAGACCATGAGTCGGGCATTGTAGCACCAACTTTTTAAATCGCAGCCAAGTCTCATGGATTGGCTCGCCCTCTAAATGCTTAAAGCTTTGGATGATATCCCGAAGAGTCATCATCTTCGAAGGAGGTAAAAATCACACGTTAAATGCGGTTACCAACTCCTCCCAAGAAGTGATGGATTCATGAGGCAACTCCGCCAACCACTTGCACACCTCTCCCATCAACGAGAAAGGGAATAGCCTTAACCGAACTGACTCGTGAGAGATGTTCTTGAAAGAGAATGGTCCGCACACATCCCCAAAGTTTCGAAGATGTTCGTGAGGATCCTCATGAGCCATTCCACTGAAAAGTCCCTTTAGTTGCAAGAGTTGCAACATAGTACTTGTTATGTGGAACACTGCATTTCCCTCGGCTGGAGGTAAATGGATGGCACCTATACCTCCCATGAGATAGGGGTCATTAATGTTGGGCTCTTGGACATCGTTGAGATTTCTGATGTCGTCTTGATGGCCAATCTGGCTGCCGTTGCTACCATTAACAGTCATGCTTTCTGCTTTCAACACACACAATAGAAACAACACTGAAAATTAACTAAGTAAACTATAACTAAGAAGTAGAAAAATACTTCTAAACTAAAAATTTCCAAATAACACCACTCCCCGGAAGCGGCGCCATTTTGATGTTTACGTAATCAAGACACAAGTTCCAATGCAAGTGTCTACGATCGTACAATAGTATAATAACCCAACTAAGGGTTGGGATCGTTCCCACAGGGAGTGGTTTTGAGAATTAATAGAAAATTAGAATTTAATTCTAATTAGTCGTAGCTAAAGACATTAACGAGGAAAAATATTGTAAATCAAAAAAGAGGTTGACGCAAGCGTCAATTAACAATGGGTTTTTTGTCACAAGTAAGAAAAAATAGCGAAAATAAGAAAGAAATCTAATAAACGGGAGGGGGATTCTTGGGATGTGATTAGGAACACGAGATAAACAAGATTATTGGGTACATGCTTTTGATAGAGAACTTAGAGTAATTGTGACTAGGCTAGACTTAAAGGGGGATAAGGTCTCTCTCGAGCAACTTACCCCGTTTCAAATGGGTTCCTCTCAGACACCCACTTGCCGCATGAAGAACAACCTTCACCTTAACCCGCTCAGTCTCTCGAGCTGAGTGTGTGGACATGGAACTAGGGTTCACTATCTCGATCTGAACCTCATGTCGACCCACCCGCACTGGCCATTAATTTAGTGGTCTTAGTTTTACGACCTCTCTCTCGAACAAGCCGAAAACACATATATGAGACTATATTTGCAACTACAACCTCATTGAGTTCATCCACAACCACCAAACAAAATCACATTTAAACTAGAAATAGACTATCAGCAAGCAAGACCCAACAACTAATCTAACCCATATTCACAATATCACACCCCAAGAATTGGGGTTTTTAGCCACACATCAAGAGATAGGAATTTATACCTAAATGATCTTGCATTCAAATGGGTATGAAGATTTAAGTTTTGTTACAGTCCAAGAATGAAGAATCCAAGAGACCCAAGTCCAAATCCTTGGAGATGAAACCCTCTTCTTCTTCTTCAAGTCTTCAAAACCCTCTAAAACTCAGAGCAAAAATATGAAAAACTACTATTCTCTATGAAAATTATAATAATTGTTTGATTCCTAAAACTACAACTCTAACTATTATTTATAGTTTTCACAGATTTGTGCTCCAGCGGATCATTCGGCGACATTAGTCGGAATAGCCGATCAACTCGGCGATTTGCCTTTTGGTGTAGTTCATCACTGTCTTGCACCAGCCTTCATCATCGTCGTGCTCTGGGTCTTTAGGCGATACGGTACTGCTTCGCGGAACTTATCGGTGATGCGCCAAAGTCTCCTTTTTCCGCCGACTTGATCCTTTCCTTCAGGGCTCAACACCCTGGAACAAAAGGCGAAGTAAGACCCTTTGACGACTCGCCAAATGGACTCGGCGATCCTCATGCCTTCATTTCTTCGTTCTTTTCTGCATTTTCGTACCTTTTTACGGTGTAGTGTCCATGCTTCCCTTCAAACTTCAAATACCTTAAACTTAAGGCTTTTCATCAGATATTGAGATAAAAAAAGTATTTGAGGACACAATTTCTATTAAAATATAACCCTAAATGACTCCAATTTGAGGACTCATCAGCTGACCCAGTGACTGTCAGAAATGGGATAAACCACCCACCGTCTAACCAATTTATTATCTCTTTCTTAACAACCTCTTGCATAGGTGGGTTTAGCCTCCGTTGTTGTTCAAATCTTGGGCAACAATCCTCCTCAAGCTGAATCTTGTGGGTGCATATACTCGGAGGTATTCCAATTATATCAGCAATGGTTCACCCAATGGCCTTTTTGTACCTTCTCAATATGTGATCACCTCCTTCACCTGCTCTTTATTTAAATATGCAACCAAGATCACAGGTAAAGTGTTATTAGAACCCAAAAATACATACCTGAGGTGACTGGGTAACTGTTTTAGTTCCAGCACCGGTGGCTCCTCGATGGATGGTTTTGCTGGAGGGCTTGACCTGTTTTTCAAGTCTAGGTCCAATTTCTTTGGAGCATATGAGTGTGCTCCCATACCCTACAAAGCATTCACGGTCTTTACATAGTCAGACCAAAAATCAACATCAAAGTTTATCAGCACTGCTGCTAAGGTTTCAACGACCATCCTCTCTTCTATGGGTACCCTCATGTTTTCATCAACAACCACCTCTATTGCAGATACCACATTCATATAATTGGCTTGCTTCATTGACCTGCAAATATTTAACTTTACCTCATCCTTGTTAAATCCGAACTTCAGCTCACCTCTCTCAACATCTACCAAGACTCTCCTTGTTGCCAAAAATGGTCTTCCAAAAATGATGGGGACCTCAAAGTGCACCTCGCAATCCAAGATCACGAAGTCAGCCGGAAAAATAAAGGTGTCCACCTTCAAAGTATATCGCATAGGACTCCCACAGGTGGCTTAACTGACTTATCATCCATCATCAACCTCATTGTTGTGGGTCTTAGAACTTCCAATCCCAGTTTCTTGTAGATGGCTAGTGGCATCAAGTTGATGCTGGCTCCTAGATCACACAACGCCTTTGCAAAGCTGATTGACCCGATAGTGCATGGAATAGTGAATGCACCTGGGTATTCCTTTTTCTGAACCAGAGATCTGGTAGCAATGGCGCTGCAATGGTGAACATCATTAGTAAAATCAAGACTTACAACTTTTTTTTTGTAACCAAGTCCTTCATGAACTTAGCATATCCTGGCATCTGCTCCAGAGCTTCCACCAGTGGAATGTTTACTGAAAGTTGCTTCAACATGGTAATGAATTTTGTAAACTTCCCATCTTCAGCTTTCTTTCTAAGCCTTTGAGGGAAATGAGGAAGTGGTCTGGGAATCTGCTGTGAAGGTAGGTTTTCCTCGACCTCTTTCTCTTTTCCTCTCAGGTTGTGATTTATGCTGAACATTCTCCGAGTCATCTACCTGTATAGTTTCATCCTCATCTCTATCAACTTGCTCCAAGACCTGTTCATGTTTGGTACCTGCAGAAATAGGATCAGTAAGAACTTTACCAATCCTGGTGGTGATGGCCATGTAGTGCCCGTCCTTCTTAGGATTTTGAATGGTATCACTTGTTAGTGACCCATTCTCCCTATTATTCAGTGAGGCTGAGAGTTGCCCGAACTGCTGCTCCATTTTTTTAATGGAGGTGGTGTGAGAGTCCACCAACTGACTCATGCTCGAGAAATCACCTCTCATTTCTTTTACCCCTGCATCAGTTGATTCAACCTTCTGGAGTACCTTAGCCATCATATCTTCTAGCTTAGATCCGTTGGAACTACCACTTGACCGGTCTCTATTGCCTAGGGGCACACAAACACCACTACGATCATTCATGTACCCATATCTATTTTGCCAGTTTCCCTAATCTCTATTTGCTGGACGATCATACTGACCATCCCTTGCATAGTTCCGACCTGTATTTCCGGAATTGTAACCCTAATTTCTAGAATTATAATTCTGGAAACCCCCTTGGTTCCCCAAGTAGTTACCTTCCTCATCAAGGTCAAGATCCTGATCCTCATACCTGTTTTGCTGTCCCACAACATTCACCTTTTCAGACTTGGCGACAATGTGCTTTCTGAGAAGATCTATTTGAGTCCTCATATGTGCTATGTCTTGGTCCTTTTCTTCTTATCTCTTCCTCTGTTCAGCTGAAAGCTCGAATGTATAGCTAAGCTCTCCTACCTCCGCATCTCTAGTGTACCATGCTCTGTTGTTCTTTGAGACCTCATCCAATAGTTGCATGCTCTCCGCAAATGACTTCCTCATAAATGAGCCTCCACAAACTACATCAACAACATGTTTAGTAACATAATTCAGAGACCTATAAATTGCCTGTTTAAGATGCCTTTCGGTAAGATCATGGTTGGGGCATTTCTTCAGCTTTTGATTCTTGGAAGAATCGTTCCAACAAAGCTTCGTTCAACTCATTCCAAGTTAGGATGGAGTCATCTGGCATCTCATTCAACCAGTTAGTTGCCTCTCCAGTAAGAGACAATGGAAACAACATCAACCTCATTACTGTTTGGTTGACCCCAGGAATCTCTTGTGACTTACAGATTGGCATAAAATTCATTAAGTGCTTATTTGCATCATCACCAACTGCACCTCTAAACATACCTTTCAGGTTCAACAATTGGACCATGGTGCTGGTCATTGTGAACTTAGAACCTAGGGGTAGTGTAGGTAACACTATGGCTCCAGTGGCTCCAGCTCCATCAAAGTCATCATCATCTTCTTCATACATCATATGACCTGGATGCTGAGCTATACCCCTTGGGGTTATTAGTTGGTGCTGGGGATGGAATACTCCTTCCACCCCTCTATTCTCATCTACTACCCTATGTTTATTGATTCCCGTATTTTGCTGGACACCTGGCCTTGGTTGATTGATTCCTGCAGTTTAATGTACATTCCTTGTAGCATCAATCTCAACTTCGAGTCCAGTCTGTGTCTCTGAGCCTCTAGTTCTTGTGCATTAACCATCTTTCGAAGAATTCTCTAAACTTCAGGGTCGTAAGGAAGCAATGTGGCTCCTTTGCTGCATGCACAACCCGACTCTCCTGAAAAACACACAAACACCAAACAAAACGTAAAATTAGGAAATATAACTACAATCAAATAAAAGCTAGTAAAACACTTATGAATTGAAATTCCCCGGCATAGGCACCAAATTTGATACGTCAAAACTTACACTTCAAATAAGAAGTGTAAACAGTCGATGTTAATTTATAGAACTCAACCAGAGTTGAGGTCGATCCCACATGAAATTTCTCTACATATAAGGTTTCACTGTCGCGTTTATTTGAATGCTGTTATTATCTCCTAAACAAATAACAACGGAAAGTAAATTGGGTTTGGTTGAAATGTTATAATTACCAAACTTGCAGTCAAAATCAAGATTCGTGATTAACAAACTATTCGTTGTATGGTTGATTCAGTTAATTAAGAGAAACCTGGATTGTATTCACCATAACATTAGTTCAAGTGTTCTTCCGTAATTGAGCATCACATAAATCAATGTTTACAAAATCATTGAAAGTTAAATTTATCTGACACTTCTCAGCCAAATCAGATAATTATCACTCATTTTCTCTCGACCCTAGAGTGTTACTAACATTGATCCTCACTTAAAATGATATGGTGTTAAAGATCTCTTCTCTCAAACTCAAGGTTTAACTCCAATTGGATAATTTAGTACACCCTTTTTCCTAACTGGTATTTTTCTCTTGAACAAATACCAGATACAAGCTCATCTAATGCATGCACTCACTAGATGACAATGATATTAAAAGTTAAAAACTACAGAATTTAAACACAGACTTCTCTTTACTCGTTTTACAGAATCGTAACTAGAACTTCATCATGGATCCCATAACCCCAGTCGTGGTATTTAGCTACATATGCTTTCACGTAAACAATCAGTAATTAGGGATGAAAACATATTAAGAAATATTTACAAAAGTAATTAACAAATCAACAATCACTTTGATAATCTGATAGTCTGAATCCGAATTTCCAATTGATAGCAATAATAAAAAATCCAAAAATCGAAAGCTAAGAGTAATGTTGTGTTCTTCGTCGTGAAACGTAAGATAATGAATAATAATCCAAAAATGATCTAAAGTAATTCAAAATAGAATGTTTAAAATGATTCCTAGTCGAACTAGGACTGAAATGTCGGATGGCTCTATGACCACTTCTATTGTTCGTAAAGGGCTTCACGGGCCGTGAAGCCCTATGTTATCTTCCCTTCAACTTTCCCAAAGATTGGGTCTTCAATGCCTTCACTAGAAAATGCACCACGAGAGCTACCACGGTCCATAATGAGGACCACAGCCCGTGAAGTCTCCCGTGGTCTTCACTTGGGTTTCAACCTTTTTTCAACTCTTCCTTGCTTTCATACTGGTTTAGCTTCACGGCAGGTACCACGGTCCGTGGTGAGGACTACGGCCCGTAGAACCCTTCGTGGTCTTCACTTGCTTATTTCTGCTTTTCATCTTCTCAAGGCCCATCACTACCTCACTTTCTCGAGCTCAACACGGAGCGTAATGAAGTTCACGGTCCATGAAGTTGGCCGTGAACTTCACTTGGTCAACATCAGTTCTGCTTCTTTTTTCTAATTTTCTATACAACCCAGATTCTGCCTACAAATTTAACAAACCCATCAAATAATCCAAAATTTCACTTAATTCCAAGATTAGTTCATAGTTATTAAGCATCAAATGTGCCACGATTTTGCGGCACATCAAGAGCCTCAAATTGATCCATCCAATACTAGAATGATAACTATTATTACATGCAAATTCAATTAAAGGAAAATGATCATCCCAATAACAATAAAAATCAACCACCCAAGGTCTCAATATATCTTTGGAAGTATAAATAATACACTCGGCTTATCCATCATTCTGATAATGGAAAGTCATACTAAACTTCACTTGGGTACCTATCTTTCTGAAATGACCTCCAAAACTGAGATTGAAACAAAGTACCACGATCAGTGGCACTACATGCAATCTTACCATTTCTTGAATATGAAACTTGGTGTACTCTTTGACTTAATATGATGTCTTTATAGAAAAAAAAGTTTGTTAATTTTGTCATTCGGTGCACAATAACTTAAATCAAATCAAACTATCGATGAGTATAAGGTAAGCATGTAATGAAATATATATTCAAATATTTCCATTTCCAAGTGAGTATGAAGATTTCTTGAGTGAAACCACCGGATTTTTGATGCTCAACTTTCACTTGTTGATAATTCAGACATTTGGCCACAAATCCCACAATACCATTCTTGATCCCAATCCACCAATATACATTCCACAAATAAACATGAATCTTGGTGGCTCCTAAGAGAATATAATATTGAGAAATGTGAGCTTCTATCAAAATTTGATTTCTCAACTCATAAACATTAGGGACACATAGCCAACCTTGGTATCAAAAGACACCATCTCCCCCTTAGGAGAAAGCTTCAATGGATTTTTTGAAACTCGACTTCTTCAAATCAACTAATACTGGATCAAGGTCTTTCTTATCCTTCACATCTAATATAAGAGTAGATTCATAAAAAATCTGAACGATCACACCACCTTCGTTCGAATCAACCAAGTGAACACCCAATTGGGCTAACATATGAACATCACACACAAGCTCTTTCTGACTATACTCCACATTAGCAACACTACCCATTGCTGACTAAGAGCATCCACCACCATATTTACTTTTCTTGCATGATACATGACACTCAAGTTCTAATCTTTCAATAACTCAATCCACCTTCTTTGGAAAAAATCCTAATTCTTTTGGGTGAACACATACTTCAAGCTCTTATGGTCGGTAAACACGTCTATCCGAACACAATATATGTAGTGCCTCCAAATCATTAAAGTAAACACTACTGTTGTTAACTCCTAATCATGAGTCAGATAATTCATTTCATGCGCCTTCAATTTTCTTGAAGCATAAGCTATGACTTTCCCATGTTGCATAAAAAATAACCAAGACCGATCTGTGAGACATCACAATATACCACAAAACCATTTGATCCTTCTGGTAAAGTCAATATAAGGGCTAAAGTGAGTATATCCTTCAAATCTTGGAAACTCTTTTCACAAGATTTCGACCATAGGAATTTCACCTTCTTTGAGTTAACATCGCAAAGGCAAAGAAATAGATAAAAATTCTTTTATAAACCTTTTATATTTTCCGGACTTACATATGTCTAAAGAAGATAAAGGTCTATGCAAATTCTTAACCGCTTGGGTTTTCTTAGGATCAAATTGAATACCCTCACTAGAGACAATATAGCCTAGGAAAGCAACATAACTGAATCAAAACTCACACTTGCTAAACTTTGCATACAATTCATGATACTTAAGAATTTGAAACACAATCCTTAAATACTCCGCATGATCATCCTCACTCACTGAGTAAATGAAAATATCATTAATAATCACAATCACAAACATGTCATGATATTGTTAAAGACCCTATTCATAAATCCATGAACGTAGCATGGGCATTATTAAAACTAGAAGATATTACCAAAAACACATAATGAACATAAAAAATTTGTAAAGTTATCTTTGGAATGTCACTCTCCTTCACCCTCAATTGGTGATAACTCGACCGATGGTAAATTTTAGAGAAGAAACTTTCACATTGGAGTTGATTAGACAAATCATCAATATTTGGAATAGGATATTTATTCTTTATAGGATCCTTATTGAATTGAGAATAATCAATGTATATTTAGGGGAAACATCCTTCTTTAGAACAAATAACACCGGAGAATCACATGGAGAGATACTCGGTTCAATAAAACTCTTATCTTCCAAATCCTTCATTTGGTCCTTCAATTCCTTAAGTTCTTTAGGGCCATATGGTAAGGAGGAATAGAGATAGAGTGCATATCAGGGAGAAGGTCAATACAAAAGTCTATTTCCCTTTTGGGAGAAATACCTGGAAGATCATCGGGAAACACTTCTGGAACCTCATTTAGATTCGACACTGACTCAAAAGTAGGACTTTCAGTATCCATGTCCCTAATTGTAACAAGATGTAAATACAACCCTTAGAAAACATATTCCTAGCCTTTAGGCAAGATATGAATTGACCCTGAACATCATCATTTCTCCTTTATCATGACATTATAGGTTCATTAGGAACCTTGAATGTGACTAATAGGGTCCTAAAATCTATGGGATCATAACATGAATGAAGAAAATTCATCCAAGAATAACATCAAAATCTAACATATCAAGCTCTACAAGATCAACATGAGTGACTCTATGAGAAACAAAAATAGGTCAATTTCTATAAACTCTTACCTAACCAATAGAATCACCAACGAGAGTAGAGACATGACAGGGAGTAAAAAGGATTTTGGAACCAACATCAAATCTCATAGACATATAAGAAGTTACAAATGATAATGTATTACCTGAATCAATCAAAGCATACAAATCAAAATAAAGGACTTTCAACATACCTTTCATAATATCCGGAGAACTCTCATGATCCTATCGAGTTTGAAGAGCATATAACTTATTCTAATAAGGACTACCCAAACCATAACCACTTGGTTGAGCCTACTTACTATCCCTTCTCTTAGAAGTAATCAATGAACACTCTCTCATATTATGTCCACTCTTTCAAAAACTAAAGTAACCATCCATATCAGATAAGAATTTTCTTGAGTGACTCTTGCCACATTTTTGGCAAGTGTGAATAGAAGATCCATTTCCACCACCTCCTTGAGTCTTAGGTTTAGACACCTTGTCTTTGTTGAATAATGAATGCGGAGCATAAAAAAACCTTCACCGGAGAACTTTTACTGGAATTGAGAATGACCATGTCCACCGGACCTAGAATAAAAAAAGTCAGATCACCGATCCTTGCCTTCTTTGACTACCTAGGTTTCTCTTTTAGATTTCCCTCTTAAATTTTTTTGGCATGTGTCATCAATCTAGAGATATACATTTCCCCGATCATAATGGAAGTACGAGATTCCTTGACCACTATTTTGGACACAGCATACACAAACTTTCTGATCCTAGTCCTAGAATCGGCAACCATAGTGAGAGCATGCATCGCCAATTGAGTAAACTTCAAAGCATAATCCTTCACACATATATTGCCTTGATATAGATTAATGAACTCAAATACTTTTTCTTCTCTGATCTCAAGGGTAAATAAGTGATTCAGAAAAGACCCTTTGAATTTCACCTATTCAAGAGGACTCGTATTAATATCCGTCTCCTACTTCCATTGTTCGAACAAAACTTGAGCAACACCCTTAAGTTGATAAGAGGCCAGTTCCACCTTTTGCACTGGTGAATCTCTCATAATATCTACTATCTTATACACCACATCAATGAACTATTGAGGATCCTCATCAACTATCGACCTATGAAACTATGGGAGATTCATCCTAATAAAGTCCCTTACCCTTATCATCGTCATACCTACATTTGGGTTCATGGTAGAAATGGTTTATCTTTTAGCCTAGGCCTTTATAGCTTGAGCTAACACTTGGAAAGCGACTCAAAATTCTGATGATCTTACCCACAGTTGAGTTTGCATGCGATTAAGGTACAATAGGTCTTACAAATGCCTATTAGCTTCCTATTTCCTAATTCCTTTTGATCCCTTTCTTGAAATGACCTTTTTACATATTTGTGTCGGTTACTAAAATCATCTTCATATTATAATTTTGTATTTTTTGTTTAGATTCAAACTAGTATCTTCTAATTCTTTATCTTTTCAATTGCTCACACATTGTTCCTTGTGGGATTTAACCCTGACATTATATATTGGGTTATTATATTACTAATGATATTATACTTTTTGACTAGTATGATGGGTAATTGAGCGTTAGAAATATGGCGCTCCTATTGGGATCAGTAAGGCGTATTGAATTGGTTTAAAATTTTGAGTGTACCTTTTACTATCCAAATTATGAATATTTGTTTTTGCTTTCTTTTTCTCTTTGTTTAATGGCTTCTTTTGAAGAAGAAATGTTTGGGAGTTGTAAGCCCTAAGTTGATGACTCATGGCCTTATTATGGAAGACTTATTGTGGGAAAAAGTCGGGTGAAGGCCTCTCTAGATAAGGAGACGTGTGAAGAGAATGGCTTGGTGAGTCAAACTTTGCTCATGAACTTGGCCCAAAAACTTGAACATGGTTAGAGGCTACAATATTTAATTCTTTAAATGGGTATTATTTCCGCAACTCTCACCTAACTTTATGCCATGAGATGATCCAACTTTCAACACCACTATAAGAACAAGAATTGGAGTATCTAATGCTCCTTGTCAAGAAATCTAAAATAGCGAGCTAGAGCTGGAGTCTGAAGAAAAAGGGCTTGTGATAACACTGATGAAATCTTGGGTATTTACAAGTGTACCAAGCCAATAAAATTTCAAAGATACTGAAATCAATGAAATGATACTAAAGTTACAAGAAAGATCCAAAAATATCATTTATTACAACTTTAGTTCATCTGGAAGTGAGGGTGTCACGGACTTGAAGCCCAAGAATTATGAAGTTCAATGTTCGAAAGGTCTAGTGATCCTCTCACTCTTGATCAATTCTCGTCAAAGAAAGGATGATGTGAGTTTGGTAAGAAATTCAACTCTTTAAAGTAGAGGGATCAAGTGATACTATTTCCTCTCTCATGTTGTCCCCGTGTATTTCAATGAAACATTAATTCAAAGTTGGAGAAAAGGTTCATCGCCTCGAAATGAAAACATAATGGTTGATGCAACCGGTGTCGCGCCGCAACATTATATTGTGCACTTGATGGGAGGCAACCCGTTTGTTTACAAAAAAAATTGATTCTTAGTTTAATTTTGACTTTTTGATATTTAGATAAGATCAAAATATTAATTGTTGACTAATTCCCATCGTTTCAATGTTTTTTGTGGTTGTTTGGACATATTTGAAAGAAAAACTTTATTGGGATTGAATTTAAGGTTGAAATAACTTCAAAATAGGACTTGGAGCACTTTTTGGGCACTCACGCTCGCCAAAATTTGTTAGGAGAGTTGCCAAACACGCGCTAATCATGCCAAAAAGATCAGAGAGTTCTGCAGGGTTTAGGCATCAACTGTGCTCTGTGAATGCATAGAGGGTCCATGAACGCATCGGTAAAACTTAATGATAACACTGGAACTATTATAACAACAATTAAGACAATAAGGGGTCATTGTCAATAAAAATGCCCAATTAAGAGTCGGGGTCAAATCCCACAAGGAATGGTATAATGATAAGAATTCAACTAAGAAATTAAGAATGCTGACCTATTACCTGTAGCACAGTTTGATCAATGGGTGGATGATTCCACATAATTTACTAAAATAGTTTGAAGTATCAAGTGTCACAATTAAACTAAAATTCAGAAAAGCAATTAAGAAGTAATCTAAGGGTGCGGAGATTGGAATCGATGTCACATAGTGGTAATTTTGTTACTCATTAGTTCTAAACAATCATGGATATGATGGGTTTTATTCAATGACACTAATCTTCTTTTGATCTTATAGTACCACTTCATAGAATCTCCTTTCGAACTCATCTATGTAAATAAAAAATCAACTCATTACCTTACGATATCTATCTTTTGTGCAGATTTGGGAAAATAGATCTAAACCATAATCTCTGTTTCAAGCACTCCATAGAAATCAAACCTAAATTGCATAAATTAAAATAATTATCCACTCTAGTCGATATCTTTTGAGCATCAATGAGAGATCAAGAATAGTATTAATTTTGCAACCTTAACCCATGAGTTAAGCCCATGCTAATTAGCCTAAATCCATGAATGAACATCAATAAAACATAGCAAAACACAATCCCCCTACATTAAATCAACACCCAACACCATATTTGCACCCCTAGAATTGGATTTGTAGCCACACATAACAAAAAGTAAAGAAATTATACCTATCATTCTAGCAATCATGGATATTATTAAATAAGGCAACTATAATCAACACTCACTTTGATTTCAACTTCTAAATGTGAAGTCCCAAAGTGAAATTAAAAATTCAAAACTAAAGATGTTTTCCACAAGGTAAGAAGTCCCATAAAAAATTTCAAGAACTCCAAAAATTTCTCCAAAAAGAACTCCTATTTTCTCTCTCCTTTGGACTATTTATAGTCTACCAAAATTTGGTCCAAAATTCAAACATCACTGTGTGACTAACTCAACGCCATTAGTTGGACTTGCCAAACAGACTCGACAGATCGTCGTTTGTTCCTTAGCCCACCTTTATTTTACTTTAAGATTCATGTTTTTGAACTTCAGTATGCAACCTCGTTTGAGTCTGCGAGTCACGATGTTAAATAATGTACTTCTTGGGAGGCAACCCAAGTTTTTACTTTTATTTTGTTGCTTTCAATTACCTTCTTTGTTTAATCCTTCATATTTCATCCGTGTCTTGTCACCTTCAGTGATGATCATATTATTCGCCCTTCATATTCAGCGAGTCGCCGTTTCACTTTTTAGTTCACCGACCTTCCTTGAAATTCTTTAATTTCTTGCACTGTCACTTTGGGCGAGGTCAAGCCATTTGGGAGACCCATTTTTTTGGTTAGCCGACTATTTTTTTTTAAGGTAACCATCCAGTCTAGGAAGTGGGTGTCTTGAAATCATTCCAATCCCTGTACTCTAGTATTAGTTGTTTCATGAAACCACTCTGCTATCATTCTAGTTGTTGTCAATGTGGAGTTTATACTTCTTTCACTGTTTTTGTCCTTTCTTTCAAGTATTCATCATGCCTTGTTATTTAGCCTTCATAACTGCAAATCATCAAAATATCATCCAAATAGGAAATAATAAGGCTTTGAGGAAACTAATTGTTGAACTAAAAAATTACAAAGCTTGAAAGGAAAGGGGTATAGGACAAAGAAAAGATAGAGTGTGCATTGTAAAGGAGCAAAGAAAATCTACTACCTAAGAATAGAGTAAAACCTAGTAATTTTGGATAGATTTTATATTTGTATTAACAAATTCACTTGTTATGTACAAATAATTAATCAAGAAACTAATAAGTTACATTTTCTAAAATTTAGAATCTATCAACTCAAAATTTCAGCATCGATATGGGTATTGTACCCAACATATCAAGTTTAAAAGGGTTTGAGGTACTTTATCAAAACAAAAATAAATAATCAACGTAAAGAACGTAGAATGTAAATAATATAAAAAATTAATATTATGCAATCCTAGATACTATTATTATCGTAGTATGCACTTAATCAACACAAAATAGTTACTCGTGTCTTATTTTTCGCAAATAACTTAATATTACATGATTGGTAGTTTAATCTGATTTAATACCAATTTATCATTTATATTCTCTGAGCAATAAATTTAAATGTATAGATTTACCGGCCTAATTTCAACCTATGCCATAAGTTCATTTGTATTTTATAACAATAATTAAATATACAGATTTACTAGCCTTATTTGAACCAGTAACATATATTTATTCCTATTTTTAGCAATTAATTTAAAAATTACAGATTTACTAGCCTTATCTGAACTAAATATCATAATTTTATATCTTCCTTCAGCCCCTATATACATTTTATAATTGGAATCAACAATTCATACTTTCATATTATACAAAAGTTCAATGGTAAAAAACATGAAGAGTTTCACTATGCTTTTTCTTTTCTCCATGACAATATATTTTCACTTTGTTTGAAAATTCACTAGGAATTTTGTTTCTTCAATGCGTATGAAATTAATTTATCTACAAAAATGTGTTCAAATATATGTTTTCATTTTTTTTTAATCATATCGATTGATGTGTAACCTTCTCATTATTTTGCATCAGGTGATGATCTTAAGTTTTGTCCAGGAACTTTTATAGCTCATGACGTATGTACTAATATTAGTTGTGAAATTCTAGCTATATTTCACTGGCAAGTAACTTCGATGTCTAATAGTTGTGTTTGTGCTGCTGTAGAAAGTAATCAAAGCCTTTGTACCTGCCAAATTCATTTTTAATGCAATAAAAGTGATTAATTTTTGAATGTTGATTGAGTAATCATACATGTTCGTTGAATGATTGATAATAAATAAAAATAAATGTTCTTGCTATAAGATATATATATACACACACAACTTTTTAGAAGTGGAAAAGCTTAACGTTCAAAGTTGAGAGACCAAAATAGCAATAAAAAATTGAACAATACTTTTTCCCTTCAAACAAGCATTATTAAAAGAACATTCTTTAAAAATATATAAATATACATTTACAAAGATAACATAAAAATAAATGTAAGAGAAAAATAAATAAAATCAGAAAATGAGGAACATATGTTGTTTAGATTGCAACAAATGAAAACTATTCAAGTGGTTAGCCTTGAACAAGATCATTAAGACCTTGAATAAAACCATTTATCAACAAACAAATTTATTTTCTTAGGAAATATGTGTAACAAATTAATTTAACACCCAATTACTAAGGATAAAAGGAAAAATGCCAATACAATGTAATGATGCATTATTGATAACGCTTAAACTACTCTCTAAACAAATTCAAAGAGTAAGCAGTCATAGTCAATAAAAATACCAAACTATGAATCGGGGTCAAATAAAACATAGATTGATATATATCACTGCGAATTCTATCAAGAAATTTGGAATGTAAATCAATCTATTCGTAGGAATAAGAACATCAGGGTGAATGACTCCACCAAATTTACGAAAAAAGATTTGTTTTCAATAGTCACAATTAAACAGAGATTTCAGAAATTCAAATAAGTAACAAGTAATCTAGGAGTGTGGGAATTAGAAATCGATATCACACACAGGTAATTGTGTTTCTCTATAGTACTACACATTCATGGATAGGCTGGGTCATCTTTAATGACACTAATCATCTTTCGATTTTGTAACATCAGTTCATATAATCTTTTTTCAGTCTCATTTACGTGCGTAACTAAATAAGTGAATACCTTACACTATACTCTCTTTTGACTTAGAAATAGAGAAATAGATCCGATCCATAATCTCTACTTTCAAGCAAATTAGAGACATCAAACCTAAATTGCAAGTATCGAACTAATTACCCACTCAAATCAATCTCTTTCGAGCATTAATCAGAGATTGAAAGTAGGAATTAAATTTACAACCATAACTCATAAATTAAGCCCATGCTAATTAGCCCAAATCCATGGATGGATAGCAAAAAAATAGAGCACAACACATACCCACTATATTTAATCAACACCCAACCCCATAATTGTACCACTAACTTTGGTGTTTTAGCCACCCATCACAAAGTGTAAATAAATTATAACTTGCATGAAAGCAACCATGGGTAATAGTAAATTAAGATATTACAAGCAAAACCCACTTGTATTCAACTTTAAATTATCAATTTCAAGAGCGAAGTTGAAAAACCCCAAAAACTAAAAGTGTTCTTCACAAAGTAAATTGGTTCTCTCTCTAAAAGATTCAAAAGTCTTTAGTAACTTTAGGACTCCCAATTTTGTCTGCTTTTGGGCTATTTATGCATTCCAAAAATTTGGCCCAAAACTCAATATGTGATCCATTCGATGTTGTTAGTCAGGCTCGCTGAGCACATTCAATGAATCACCAATTTCTCCATAGCACACCTTTCTCTTGCTTTAGGGAGGAGTTTGAACCTCAATTGATGAGCTTTTTTGAGTCTTCCTTTCACATTTGGTGGATCATCGAGTACCACTTTATTTTTACTTTTATACCTTCAATTTTTGTCCAAGTACTGTCACCTTCGGTGATGGTCATCTTTTTCGCTATTTTCATTCGGCAAATCACTGTTCTACTTTAAGTTCACTTACCTCCCTCAATTAATTCAATTATTGTGCACTGTCAATTTGGGCGAGATCATGCCACTTGGGTGATCCGTCATTCTTGTTAGGCGATCAACAATTGGAAGTTTACATTTCTTTTCATGTTTTTGGCCATTTTTTCAATCATTTTCCTTTGCCTTGTCCCTTAGCCTTCATAGTTGTAAATCATCAAACTATCATTAGAATATGAAATAATTAGGCATTTAGGATAATAGTTGTTGAACTAAATAGGCCTCAAATGAGTATAAATCTACCACCCACCAATTCTATAAATCATTATTATCACATATATTTTCTTGCATTTTTGCATCTTATAAAGTGAATTGGATAGATGAAGTTGATTGCGATATGTTAACGTATTTTGGAGAACCAAGAAGGAATAGGTGACCAAGAAGTTCAGATTGGCATGAGATCTAGATATCCTCAGTTGGTCCAAATGCTAGGGTGATGACATTATCAATTCAGATTAGTACGGTGAGGTAGGATAGCTATTTGGTCATTTTATTATTTCTTATTGTTATTGTTCTTCTTGTTGTTGTATTTTTCGTTCGCCTTATTATTGCGGAGCTATGGTGCTTAGCTATTTGTATGATCTTTTGCGATGGCTAGGTTTGATTTTTTTTGTTTCAGATTCCTAAATAGTCACGTTAATAGAGGAGTCTTTACCAAAATTTTAGAAACTATTAATAACTTAACCGTGTGACTTAGATTTTTTATTCAAGGATTAATGTTTCTAAGGAGGAGGAGGATGTAACACCCCGACTTTTTGAAAGTCTAACTAAACTCGAATCTTAATGGATAGATGAAGCATGATTAATAAATTAGTAATTGTGTGGTATGTCATATTAAGGTGCTCAAGGGTCGTATCTTAACTTTAGAAGTTAACCGATTTTATTGATAAAAGTTGACGAAATTTATCGCTCATTCATTTTTAATGATTTTCTAAAATTTATTTCAAATGCATAAAAGGTTTTCTTCCAATATATAAAGATTTAGAAATACCACAACTTATTAAATCTAAGCTCTAAAATTCTCATTTCCAATGCATTAAATCATTCATTCATACGACTTCAGAATAAAGAGATATTTGCATTTTTTTTATCTATTGCACAACAGAGGTGGCTAGTGGAGCCCTTAGGTCGGTGGAACTTTATAAAAGTGAATCTTCTTCTCGTATTCATTCAAGCTCATAAGAGACCCACAAAAATGAATAATTACTACTCAAATCATCCTTGTATGTTCAGGATATCTTCATAGTTCATTAATGGAAATTTCTCTACATCACAAGATTGACGTTTTGGTATAGTTTTCAATGTTAATTGTGCGGTGTAGTTTCGTGGAGGTTGTGGTAGCAATGGCTTTTCTATGTTTTGAGTTTGTTGAGATTTTTTAGGCATGTAAAGAAAGGTAAGAACCATCTATCCCTTTATTGCGACTTTAGGCCTCGGGTAGTAATTTATGATAGGAATCCATATCGATTGTCAAATTCTCGTAGTAATTATTATCCATAATTATTTAATGACATTACCCTCTTTGTTTTAGTGTGGTAAGGGTGAAGGTAAATGTATTATTCAGCATAAACTCTAAGGAAAAAGGTATGTTAAGGCTATTCCCTTCATTGAACACGTTTTTTTAAGCTTAGGAGCAATACAATAGAGTTGTTATCATTCCTGTGATGTCCTTTTTCTTGAGAAAATAATTTTATGTGTAAAATGACCCATTTTCCCCTCCTCTTAGAGTTTTCATTCTTAGTTTGTGTTTCGGAAATAGTTAGTGTGGTCCTGGATGTGATCATGAGTGATTTTGGTGATCTTGTCCCTTTTGAGTAGAATTGTGTTGGTATGGTTGACTGTGGTCAACATTTTTAGTATCGAGCTTTGGATAAAATTCTATCAGTTCCATTGAGTCTGAAATGCTGAGTTTCCTTTAGTAGGATGGTCGATTAGAGTTGTGAGACCTTAGGTTGTGATTTTGATATTTAGTTGAATTTTTGGCCTAAATTAGTTACAAGGGGGTATTTCGTTGATAACAACCTTTTTTTTCAAAATCTGATGATTCCATTGGTTCCAAAACATGTTTTATGATCAAATTGCATTGTCGGTTCGTGTTTATAGGGTTCCGAATGAGTTTCGAGGGTCAAAAATATAGTTTAAAGGTTGTTGGTGCATACTTTTAGCAACGGAAAAAGTAGAGGTTTAGCAACGTAAATTGGGCTTTAGTGATGAAATCACTGAGTCAAATATCTATTCAAACTCATTTCATATTTTTGATATTTTGGAGCTAGAAAGATCAGTTTTAGGTGTTTTTTATGTGGTTTTCTTTCATCATCATTGTCTACTAAGTTCTAACCATATTTTACTATTTTCCCAAGAATATCCTTTCATATTTCATGATTTCTATCAACAAAGTGGAGATTTTAAACCCAAAGTAGAGAAATAAAAAAACTATTGATTTGGAGGCCAATTTGGAATGAATTTCGATTGATTTTCGAGATTTAAATTCCTTGCATTGTGGGTAACTAATTTTGTCAACTTTTTCCCAAAATTTCTTGCTTTTAACCGCATTTAAATGTGGGTTGATGGGTTTTTCCCAAAGATGGAAAAATTGGGAATTTCATTTTTTGGAGCTCGTTTCTTGCTCCATTTGATGGGGTTCTCAATCACAAATTCCTTTTTACATGTACAACACGTGCTTCAAATAAAATTCAATTATACACTTCATAATTCCGAAGAGATTTTTGGACTATTTAAATTTCACTTTCTAATCTATCAATATGGGTATCATCTCACTCCTTTTGATTAACTCTATCAAACTTTGGATAGTTGGGATCATTTCACAGTGATCGTGTGGTTGAGAAAGTGCTCTGATAGAATTGTTCGAGTGAAGTTTTGTTGTTTGAGGTAGGTTTGGCGATCCCACTTTTAGACTGAGATGAGTAAGTGATCTTTCTTAGGAAGTTAACTATGAAATGTTTGGTTTTATGAGTTTTAGAGGTTGGTAGCTGTTGAACTTCATGGTTAGTTTGTGTGATGCTTAGCATGTGCGGAGGCTTGCATATACTATTAATTATTGCAGAAAACCTATGATATTTGAGTAATTTCCCGAGTGAGAGACTGTGTGGCATATCTTTATATTTGACAATGTGATGTGTGAGTTAGGGGCTCGAGTTGATTTTTTAAACATCTTTATAATGAAAGAAATATTTTTTTCTAAGAAGTATAAATAAATGTCAAATGGTTTCCCACAATTCCTATGATTTGAGGATGTGTTTCATAACTTCTTAGGTTAGGAACTTTATGTTATTCAAAATCCTTTATGAATTGATCATATGTGTTGTATGTGTTGTGATGCATTCATCCTCATTCAGCCTATCATTGTTCAGGGAAATATGAGAAACTGGAGAAAAACTATCTTTTTGAGAAGGAATATATGACACCTTAATATTATCCTTGACCACAAGTTAGGTGACAAGTTGATGGGATATTGAGATTATGAGATTGATAAATGGAATGCGAGTCCCCCATGGGTCCTTTCTAGGAAGCTAAAGCTCGACAAGGTGTATACGGTAGGTTGTATGATGACCTATGTTCCACCATATCTTCCCATCACTTCATCATCTAATTGCATCGCATTGGCCAACTTGTTGTGTTGTGTAAATTGCTTATATGTTGATTTGCGTATAACTTTTTCCCTTGTGTGTTTACTTTATTCGCATCGTTGTTATAGTATTGCGGTACTGATGCTAGAGTGGGCCTTTTATGCGTGCAAGCGAAAGTGTTTCATAGTTTATTTGTTAAGTCTGAGTAGTTGCTAATGCTCAGTCGGTCTAACATAAAGTGTACATGGGTGATCTTCATAGAGGTTGATCGGATCTACCAGTTTCTTCTCTTTTAGAGTTATGGTGAGATCCTAGTTTTCGGATCACCATTAGTCTCCATCTATTATTTACAGTCTTTAATTTCCTTTCGAAGACATAAGATATATTTCAGAATTTAGGAGTGTATTAGATGCTCTTTATACTAAGGCTACTAGGTTTTGAGAATTTCTTTATTTTTTTCTTATCAATTGTCGCCTGACATCCCTTTGGAAGTCTCATATGTGTTATGTCTTTTAGCTTACACATCTTTTTGAGGTTCTTGGGGTGTTTTGCATCATGACCTTTTCTTTTTGTTCAATACAAATTTGTATCAAAGCCAGGTTCATTAATTTCATAAGTTAGAGGACAGGGTGTCTAGTAGAGTCTTGTGAATCGATACATGGACGTTCGTAGCTATCTTCAAGATTCTGTGAGATAATTAATAAGGAAATTTCTTTCATTGATTCCTTATCGTGTGAGTTATTCATATCAAGTGTTTAAACCTCTAATCTATTATTTGTGAGTTAGAGGTGAAGGTCAGGTTTGGGGGGTTGAGCTGTTGCTCAAAGACAATTTAGTGAGGCCCCACCCAAGCCTGATTATTAGTATGAAGATGTGGAGTATAAGATGAAAGAAGTTAGGATTTGGTTGGTTAGACTTGTAGTGTTGTATTTTAGATTTTTGGTATCTTTTTATCCTGATTTGCTATTTCTCTGATATTTATGGCTCCATCTATTTCTGCTACTATTGCTTTTTCTGAGTTGGAGTGGATGAATTATGAGAGTTTCGTCATATTATTTCCTCTTGATTTTGATTATGTAATTTTTTAGGAAGCTTATGATGTTTTGATCGAGTGTCAAGATAGATTGTTCAACGTAGGGATTTTGGAGGCACATGAAGAGTCTTACTCCTTATATCTGTTTGTGGGAGTAGCCAAGGAGTTGTTGAAATTGGTGCTTGCTCGTAGGTTGTTCTCCTATGATGGTTTACGAAGTTGATCCTCAAAAGGTTTGTGTCATAAAGCTTTCATGATCAATGCTAGGATGAGTTTTATAGATAAGCGAAGGATCCACTGTCAATTTCTGAGTATGAGGCTCATTTTGATGAGTTTAAGGCTCATTATGCCATGTCGAGTATTCCTGCCGAGTTTAAGTGGATCCATAAGTTGGTGAGGGGTTTACCGGTTACCTCTAGGAAGACAGAACTTCTATAGTGTTATCAAATGTTACATCTTATAGTATTATTGACCAAGCTAGGATGATTAAGATTATTTGACATGCTAGACAGGGTAGTGGCATTAAGAGATTTCATTGCCAGGGTTTTTTCAATGGTCATTCATCTAGAGATCGAAAGTTTTTGGGTGTGGACACCCATGGTAATCAGAGTCGACTAATGCATGAAGTGAATCAGAGTGATGGTGTTAGACCTTCATAATTTTAGAGCGCTAGTAGGCATAGGTTCATCAAGATTGATCATATTTTATATGTATATGTTAGAGCTTCATACTTTTTTTATCTTCCAATAATGCATTCCTAGATTGTTATGCTAAGACCGTGACGTTAGCTTATTCTAGTTTTCCTTGATTGGTGAGGAAGGGTACTCTGAGTTCATATCCAAAGAGGGTAATATCTTTTCTTTGTGCTCGTCATATATTGGAAGATGGGTGCTTATATTAATTGGGACATATTTGTGAATCTTACCAAAGATTCATCTGAATTAGAGACCACGAGGGTGGTGAGGGAGTTCATGGGATGTGTTTCCAACAAACATACTAGATGTTTCTCCAGATCGTAATATTTACTTTGTCATTGACTTGGAGTTGGGTACTATGCCCAATTCCATCTTTCCTTAATAGATGGCTCCAGTGGAGTTGAAGGAATTAAAAGAACAATTGGAAGACTTGTTGCATGAAAGATTTATTCGACCTAGTGTTTCACCATAGGGGTGCACCAACCTTATTTGTGAAGAAGAAAGATGATACTATGAGGATGTGTATTGATATCAGTAGTTAAAAAGGAAAAAATCAAGAATAAGTATCCTTTTTCTCACATCAATGATTCATTTGATAAGCTTCAGGGTTCATTAGTGTTCTGAAAAATTGTCTTGAGGTCGGGTTACTATGCTTCATGGTTCGTCAGTATTCTCTAAGATTGACTTTAGGTCGGGTTACTATCGGTTGAGAGTTGGGGATTCGAATATCCGAAGAGTACTTTCAGGACTTTTTATAAACATTATGATTTTCTGGTCATGTCCTTTGGGCAGACTAATACCCAGTCACTTATATGGATTTGATGAACCAGGTATTTTGAACTTATTTTGATTCCTTTATGATTGTGTTTATTAATGATCATGGTTTATTCCAAGATTGAGGTAAACCATGTTCTTCACTCTAGGACCGTGCTACAGAGATTGAAAGTAGAGAAGTTGTATGTAAAATAATGGGAAAAGGGTCAAAAATACCCCTCAACTTTGGTTTATAGTTTGACTTTACCCTTGCCGTTAAAATGAAGTTAATTTTACCCCTCCCGTTACTAATTTCACCATATTTACCCCTCATTTGACGGAAAGTCCAAAATTGACCCAAATTACCCAAATTTTAAAAAAAATCATGTTCCCTATTTTTAACTCAATACCCCGACTCCTCTAGAGGATAACCTGGTTAACCCATTCCTCTTTTACCCATTCTCTCAAATTTTTCATACAACACATTCCCCTTTACCCATTTTAATCCGATCTTACCCATCATATAACCCACCTATATTCAGCTTCATCTTTTTGGATATACACATAAAAACAAAAAACAATGGAGGAAAATATATTTTAAAGACATGAATAACATTTTCATAACCCAAGGAGATCAAGTCTATATATACAAGTAGGCCTAAAATATCAACCTCCCCAACCTTGTTACTCTCTCAGACGCTTAAACCCATCCCTGCCGTAATTACTGTTCCGACACCATTACAAATCCCAAGCAATTCGGTCAGAAGCTCTTATGTCGTAAGCCTGAGGTGATTCAATTGATTTATCTCTTAGTCTTTGTATCACCGTTTCAAAACCATTTCCACATATTAAACACCTTATGTGCATTCATAAATTCCACAGTCTAAGATTCAAAAAAAATCTAAAACCCATTTCTACAGCTTCACTAAATCGTTAATTAGTTCAAATTTCACAACATCAACTCACAAATCAAAGTCGGCTTCATCAGGGAGAGTATCAACGATTGTTAATGAGATTTTGCATATAACATTGCTGGAAGTATCCGATCTTGGGGGAGGTTCTAAGGAAGAGAGTGGGGTATTGAAGAGATGCCTGTAATGGCAATGATGATTCCCGGGATGGGAGTTTCGAAAAAGACGGAAAAGAAGGCAAAGAAGACTTTGTTTGTGTTTGATTTGAAGCTTTAAGGGGGATTTGATGTCGATGAAGATGAACAATAGGAAATATGGAGGCTGTGAATAAATTAGGTTAAAATGAAAATGAATATATGGAAAATTTGAGAGAATGGGTAAAAAGGGAATGGGTTAACCGGGTTATCCTCTAGAGGGGTCGAGGCATTGGGTTAAAAATAGGGAATGGTTTATTTAAAAAAATTCAAATAATTTGGGTTAATTTTGGGTTTTCCATCAAGTGAGGGGTAAATATGGTGAAATAAGTAACGGGAGGGGTAAAATTAACTTCATTTTAACGGCAAGGGTAAAGTCAAACTATAAACAAAAGTTGAGGGGTATTTTTTACCCTTTTCCCTAAAATAATTGAAATAGGAGTTTTGGCTTGAGTTTTATGTCTTCCTTGGGTCATGAGGTAACCAAGGAAGGTATTATGGTTGATCTGGCAAAGGTTGAGGAAGTTCCTGATTGGGCGAGACTACTTCCCAAATTGAGATTCAAAGTTTCATTGGGTTAGCGGGCTATTATTGTCAGTTCACTTAAAGTTTTTATTCTATTGCATCCCTATTTTTTAAGTTGACTTAGAATATCATGGATTTTTAGTTGATTGATGCGTGTGAAAGCTCAAGAAGTTGTTGACCACATCACCTATTTTTGCCTTGTCCGAGGAAGATGTAGTAGTTGGTCCGACTTGATAATTTGATACATCATCATATTTTGGCCATTGGTGAGGTTTAGTCTACATTTGTATATCAGATTCCTGCCCACCAATTTGATGATGGAAAGTTGAGAGTGATCTAGGACAAAGCATTGAAAGGTGAAGCTAAGTCAGCTTCGCTTGATCCCGAGGGAGTTTTGAAGAGTAGTGGTCGTATTAGTGTGGATAGAGTAGGTGGTTCAGCGTATGATATTAGATGAGGCCCATTGCTCAAAGTATTCTATTCATCTGGGAAGCAAAAGTGTGGCATGACTTGAAGCAACACTATTGATGGTGTGGTATAAAGAGTGACATTGTGAACTCTTTAGCCAAGTGTTTGAACTGTCAACAATGGAAATATGAGCATCAAAGACTAGGCGGTACGATGAAGAGGATGATCATTCTTGAGTGAGAGTGGGAGCACATTACTATGGACTTTATGACTGGATCACCCTTGACTTTGGGGAAGCACAATTCTTTTGGATGATCGTGGACAGATTGACCAAGTCAGTTTCTTTCATTCCAATGAAGGCTAGTTGTAATGAGCAGTTGACAAAGATCTACATTTGTGAAACTTTTCAGTTAAATCTAGTGTCTCTTTCTGTTGTGTCTGATAGAGATACTCAGTTTACCTCACATTTCTGGAGTTCTATGAAGGAGCAGATGGGTACCAAACTTGAGTTGAGTACCACTTTGCATCCTAAATCCAATGGTCAGTCTTAGCAGACTATTCAGGTTCTTGAGGATATGCTTTGGGCTTCTGTCATGGGCTTTTGTGGTCATTTTTACAACTCCTACCTCTCACAGAGTTCGGTTATAATTATAGATACCATTCTAGCATTCAGATGACTCCGCTTTTGAGGCTTTGTGTTACGACCCAAAGTACACCCTAGATATGACATGGCGTATAAAACCCCGAGAGGACAAACACAAGCCACTTTGCATATATAAATAAGATATAGAATTTAACGAGTTAAAAAGACAGTTTATATCATAAAAGAGTTTTGTTAAAATGAAGCAGAAGTTTACATAGTTTCAAAAGACATCTAGTACATCAAGAGTAATATGGACGTATCCCGTACATAACATACAATCACAAAAATATATATATAAAGACGATAAGATGAAGGTTCGATCCCAAGAATATGACGACTCACATATCTTCAGTATCTACTAAGTGATCCATAGCCACAAAGATGCAGAATAGGAGCTTCGGATCCTACATTAGTGTAACAATGTACAAGAGTATGTGTTATTACAAAAATGTACCAAGTATGATAGCATGGCATATAAGTTATGAAATCATGCCAAAAGGACTTTTCGTAATATGCAAAGACCAAGTCAAAATATAATATAAGAGGGTTAAAAAACATAAATCATTATCTTGGTCAATGCAAATAAAATCATCTATGAACACATGTGAAATACTTCTTGAAGTAACCTTAGTTTGTTATTATTTTGTGAAGTAGTCTTAACCGTTATAGAGACCATGTAAGCTATAATGTGGAATCCGGTGTAATGGTCCAACACCGAAAAGAGAGTGTCCTACTTACCAAGGTAAAACCATGAACTTTTATCTTACGTGGATCAACTAGCTATGTTTTTCTTAAGACCATCATCCTATGGGGGAACATAGGTATGGGATAAGGAAATTGGATCTAGAAACCCAGCCTCAAGCTATGAGAGATCTTCCATCTCAATATCCTCTCGGTGCTAAAAATAAATCCCACGGAATAGTTATTAATCTTTACTTGTCTTATCTTTTGGAAACATTGGTAGTCGCCGCTTGTCTTATCATAGGATATCTCCTTAGACCATGCGTGAAAAAACTTTTCACCATCCATGCTCTTTTCATAATTACTTAAAGGCATATAGTCATTCACTCCATGCTAGAGATGCCATACTACTAATGGAAATAGTTTTGAAAGTGTGATCTATGATCATTGATGGGATATCAAGATACCATACTAATCAAGAAAGAATTGGGAAAATAGTCCTAAAAGCATTTAGGGCAAATCTAGATGTCATTCATGTCATGTGGCCAAACTTCATAGAACATATAGATATCTTCATCTATACGCTTTCTTGAGTCATAAACATTACTTTTATAAAAAAACATGCATATCTTCATAAATTCATCTTTCATAGTTGAAGACCCACATTATATCACCATAGCTTAGAAAACATGGGTTATGCATGGGTTCATTGGGATTCATCTTAAAGACATGCAATTACTTCAGTTCATGCATAAAATGTCATAAAACATTCAATTGGATCAACATTGAAAGGAACCTACGACTTGGAAGAAACCCCTAACTTCAATTGGAGATGTCTAACTTGTAAATTGGAGAACTTAGGAACCCTATGGAGGAAAGAGCTCCATGGTGAACACTACCATACCTTGGAGTTCAAAGCTCTTAATCAATTTGGTGAATTGGAGACTTCATCTTGAAACCTTAACTTGACTTCTTGTTCTTCCTTAGAGATAGAAATATTTGAGAGGAGGATCTTGATCAACTTTAGGAAATTTAAGAGAATGAATTGAGTTTGGGTGATTTAGAGGTTTAAAATCATTATATAGGGCTTTGGGTAGAAGGCAAAATGACGTAGTATTGAGTTAAAACAATTGGGAAAATCCTCAAAAGACCCCTTTAAAATAACTGTTCACCTCACCAACGGCTGGACTTATGTCTGTTGGTCAGACCACAGGCTGTCCTGGTTGCCGTGGGTGGAAACAAAGACCACCCATTTTGGACCCTTATTGATGGAACCCATGTATGGTTCGTGGGTGCACCTACGGGCCGTACTTCCCACCGTGGGTTCCAACTTTTTATCTTAAAATCTTACTAAGTCTGGGACTCACCTACAAGACCTACCTACGACTCATGAATTGGACAATGGGCCGTCCTGGTCAACCGTATCAAAAAAATATTGAAACATTGACATTTTGGAAAACTTGGACTAGCAACAACGGTCCCACCTACGGTTTGTGCTTTGTCCAATTGTCACGACCCAAACCGTCGTGATTGGCACTAACACAATCCCTCCGGTGGGAGAACCATTACTACAACCCAAGCTAAACAACTTAACCAAAACCTAAGGCATTTAAAGATACAGAAGCAGGTTTAAATGCAGAAATTATATAGAGTTCCCATAAAGTCCAAAGGTTTAAACAAATAACTAGCCAAACTAATACGGAAGAACAACCTCTAGAACCTGAAAATCATTGTACCAAAACTCTACTAACGACAAGTCTAAGAACAACGGGTACAACCCTGAAGCTAAACAAAACACCTTAAACAAATAGTCTAAGTCCGAAAAGGGTGGACTTAAAAAAGAAAGATCCATGGTTGCCTGAAAGAACTGGCTCACCCTTGAATCGGGTCACACTTAATCGTCACCTAGCTGAGGTCTATCAATAGCCGCCTGAAGATGCCCTGTACTCAACAAAGAACAAGCAAGTGCAGTATCAGTACACAACCACATTGTACTGGTAGGATGACGCGGCTATCCCAATAAGTGAAACACATGCAAGTAATCACAACATTATAAACCAAGCATATACCGAACATATAGAATATTAGTCATCTTTTTAGGATCAAGTAGCATTCCACGTTCTCAATAATACACATTGGTTATCATTTTTATAGCAACAAACAGCCTTTCAACCTCAATCACCATAAGATATGAACGTAATCATCACAAGTAGATACACAATCCAATTCAATGGTCCTCTCACGGAACCCAATTCAATAGTCCTCTCGTGGAACCCAAACCCAAATCGTTAGTGTACCAGTTCGTGGTACCCGATCCAAGTTAGTGTGCCAGACGTGACACCTGATCATATGTTTATGCCGAAACGTGGCAAGTGATCCCATTTTTATGCCGGAACGTGGCAACCGATCCCAGTTAATGTGTCAGAACATGACACCCGCTCCATTCAACAAACCACAATCACAATCACAATGTATATTCTTACAATCATACAACAAGTGGTGATTCATTACATACAATTATTCAATTATCCTCAATTACGATTAGGATGATCAATAATATAACATTCGCATACATACATGCATTATAATGAAGCAATTACAAACATATATCACACCAACATGAAATCACAACCATCACCTACCTCAAATGCAATCTTGAATCCCCTAAAGCACTTGAATCTTCCCTTTCCGGATTCCTCCCTCTTGTTTCGTGGTTTAAAAACATAGAATTAACTCAAGGATCAATATTCGAGGCCTAATTACCCGTATTATAACTAATACATAAACCCTAGGCCAAACCCTTGATCGCCATACCCAGGTTAGGGTTTCTTCCACCATAAATCACAAATCAAAATCCTCCCCCATTGATAATTACCCATTAGTTTACATTTTATGGATCGAAAAATGGATTCAGAGAGTTAAAACCTTACCTTTAGGCTCAAGAATACTGAAAAATTGTCAAGAAAGCACCTGGGGTCGTCTCCTAGATCTCAAAGTCAAAACTTGTAGAATAAAATGATTTTGGGGTTTATTTCCAACTTAAATCACGACTGGCCCGCTACGGAGGGCCTCACCCAGCTACAACGGCCCTGCCCTGGCAAGAATATTTCCGCCACAGCGGCTTGCACGGAAAGAGTGAGCAAATTTAAGAATTCCAAACCCCCATTTCACAACACGCCTTCATCCCATGACACTCAGAAAATATTCATTCACGCTAAGATCAATTTTGGGAGTTCTAATCGCCCGAATTAAATTCCATAAAGTCATACGGGTTCCTTAATGTCTTAGCTATCTATTCATGCAATCAAATTCCTTATTAAATCACCCAATCATTACCAGATTTCTCTAGACTCACATGACTCCAATTTTGTCCAAATCTGGACTACGCTAGGAAATCCCAAGTTACTACCAAAAAGTTTTTTGACCCCAATTCTTTCCCCATTGACTTTTTCCTAACGACGGAATAAGGTCGTTACAATAGATACCAATTTACCCGTCACTCATCCCCGAGTGATTAACTAGGAAAGACTGGCTGAAGTAAGGGTAGAGTAGTAACTGAACAGTCGAATTACTGGGGATACTTGTTTCACGTGTCCTTCTCAGTTTTCCCAAGTAGCTTCCTCAACTGGACGATGCTTCCATTGAACTTTCACAGACTTTATCTCCTTGGTCCTTAGACCAACCAATTGAATATCTACACATCCTCCCATACAATGCCTCAATGAATTCATAACAATACTTGAGTGATAATTATTGTTGTATTCACACTTAACTAACAACAAAGTTATTCCCAATAACCACCAAAGTTGATCGTACACATGTCTGCAACATGTTATCAAGGACTTTGACACAAACATCAAGACGAATCCTCTATCACATAACCATGATAAAATCCTAAACCAAAACTCGCCACAATTAGAGGTGAACATTAACCAACCAACACACACTTATAATACCCAAACAATCATAGTTCTTATCAACATCTCCATCTCACAACATAAATTTCCATAAGCTTAAGTTATAACAATTTGATCTTTAGACATCAGATACTTATCGAGGGATATGTCCAAGCATACAAACCCTCTAACAACACTATCAAAATGCTAGATTTAGCTATTGTAATTGTAGATTACCCTTAGGAACAGTAGAATTGGACGCAAAGATCCCCACATTCAACCACACATAATCAATACATGGCTTCGATGACAAGATGAAATATTAGATTGTCAGACAACCATAAATACGCATGGTAGCTCTTCTATAAATTCTCATAAGAAGGGTGGTACATGTAGAACCACTTAAATACTTTAACAACTCCAAGACAACACAAATTATGTCATTCGAAATAACCAAATATTCCCAATATTCCCACTCAACCAAGAGAACATCGCAGTATTTGGTACCCCTGATCCACTACTAGGGATCCACCCACAAAAGGGAAAACACACGAGAGCATAGCTAGTGAATCATGCTCACAATACTAACAACCATCATAAGCACTCCGACCATTTACCTTATTATAAACCAACACTTTTTAAATGTAACCTTTCTTAGGTACTTAACAATCAATAGTAATAAACTCTACGACTCAACCCAGGTGTAAATCCTTCCAAAGGTTCAATACCTGATATAATTGATCACTTGTCACCTTGCCAATTCATACCTTGACAAAATATATTACCACGAATATAGACTTACAATGAAAAATCTAAATTGTAAATTCAACCGTATAACACAATTCCCTTATCTATCAACATTAGCTTGTACCTTGAAGATTCTTATGAATTCATGGATCCTTGCTTATCATTGATCGCATCTCCATCGATCTTACAATATCCTACGCTAAAGTTCCATCGTACTCATTACTAAACTCAAAAATAAAACCAAAGCACTTATCATCACACTCGAGCTAATGTCTGTACACTCCTTTCTGAAGTCCTTTTCAATAGTTTTTAACAAATCTGACGGACTTATGACGCTATTACCATAGCCATAGAAAAATGAATGAAATTATGCGTCTCTGAACCCAATTATCTACCCTTCTAAAGATATCTCTTTAGCCTTTGCAATCAAATAAAATATTCTTGTTCTTGCCTCTCTCTAAAGGTTGTACTACATCCTACTATTTTTCTTCATTATGACTCTGGCTCTTTAATTTCTTTTCGAATGGAGTCCCACCATCTCTTAAAACTTTCCATACAACCACCTTACTCACCAAATATTAGAAAACCACAATCTTAGATACTCGCAAGTCGTAATTACTATACAAAGATTCGCTTAACCAATAATTTTATTATATAGTTGCATCCCGTCCCAATACATCACGAACTCTTATTACCATTACGCGCAGTCAGCCTTGACTATCACTACGAAGCCAACCTTTCATCAACACAACACCTCAAAATAAGGTATGCTCATCAAATGCAGAGGACTAACCCAATTTTTATACGCACTTTCTTACTAAAATCTTCCATTGCCTTCACCTAAGTATACTCAATAGGAATTTCTTTATCCATAAACTTGTCATTCCGGTAATAATCCACCCCTTTATGGCTTAAGATAAAATCAACAGTCCTCATACTACCATCCTTCTTCTTAACAAACAAGACAGGAACACCCCACGGGGAAGCACTAGGAGGGATGAAACCTTAATCAAGAAGCTCCTGGATTTGAGCTGTAAGCTCTCTTAATTCTGAAGCCACAAGAATAGCCTCAATAGAGGGGGATTCGACCTCAACATCTCGAATATGAGCCAATCACACCAAATAATCCCGCCCCACCAGTTTCATATCCCACACGACAGATATGCCCATAGCTGACTTAGACTTATACCCCCTTCCCACTCTAAACTTTCCCTACCCGGTATCTCTAGAGTTACCGACTTAGCATTACCATTAAGCTCAACCTAATAGGGGGACAACCAAGTCATGCCTAAGATTATACCAAGTCAGTCATATCTAGCATAACCAAATCAACCAAAATCTGAAAATCCATAAACACAACAGGACAACACGATATACATGGGTGACTATGATTGACTCTTCAACTGGGGTAGAAAAATGGATGGGGGTATCAAGTATAGCACAAATCATATCAAATTCAGAGGAAAATCGCACGGACACATAAAAATAAGTAGAACCTGGATAAAGCAACACATTAGCCATTCGGTCACAAAAAATAATAGTTCTTGTGATCATTGCATCAGACTCTCAGCCTCGGTCTTGCCCAAAAAGGCATAAAACTGAGCCCTGTCATCTTGATGGGCAACCTCCTTGCCTGGATGCACTACCTCACTGATTTCCCCCTCGTATGGCTAGGTTCTCCATAATTGTAACACATTTAATAACTTAACTAAGTAAACCTCGTTGTTATTGGAGCAGTCGTATCCTGACCTCTTCTTGATATACAAACAATCCATGAAATCGTTGTATAACATCTAACCTCAAATAACATAACTTAATTTCATCATTCGCTAAAAAACCCATACATGTTATGACAACAATACTAAATGCATTTTCCAAAGTAATGGTGTTAATTATCTAATCGTCCCTTACCAGAACTTCTTGAATGTTGTCACTTATAAACTTGAATCTGACCTTAATCCTTTCACAAGCGACGATAGTAGCTAGCGAGCCCCCCAAAATTCTTATTTTCAATCACAGAACTAAGTCGGACCCAATTCTTGACTGCTTCAATCTTTTAGGGATCTACCATTACCCCTTCCCTTGAAACAACATGCCCCAAAAAGGCAATCGAAGTCACCCAAAATTCACACTTAGAATATTTTGCACACCTTTTTTTATTTTTTGTAATCACATGGATGCCAGTTTTTCTGTTGTTTTTTACAACATTCGATTTATTACAAGGTTATAGTCTATCCTTTATTGTTGAACACTGATTGAATTACAGGGTTTAGTTTGGATTCGATTCGGTTTCTATAAGGAAACTTGGGAAAAAGAGAGCAGTCCTGTCTCACCCTGTCCCGCTCTGGTGGAAAAATCCCCCCAGCGGCTCTGACGGAAACAATACCCAGACAATAATTTTTTCTGGGGTTTTTCTCTTTTCTAAATCTCCCAACAGGTTTCAACTTTACTGAGAAATTTAGGAGAATCCTATGAACTAGGATAATCATAATCTACCCCGAGTCAATCCAACGATGCACAATTCAACTCATTCTCATTAACTCAACACCATAACCCACACATCCCCAGGATACACCAGACACTCACGCGGTTATTACTCAAGCGCAAGACACGTCCAGATCTTTCTTACGAATCACCTCGTACATTATCTAGACCCTTGCATCAAACTTAATCGTGACCTTCTTTTCACAACAAGTTTCATGATACTCAGCAGTTACAACTTGCATAGTTTTAATCAATTCAACTAGCATATTGCACATATCAAAATTCAAACCCACACTTATTGTGCACATGATCATATCGTCACATCCAAGCAAATACAACTTCCACATTCACGGTTAATTTAGGCAACAAGGAACACACATTCACACTTTTCAAGTTACAACTCATAGACAAGCCTGATTTCTAAATTAGTTTGTTCCATAGATGACCATTATCGGTCTCCCAATATAAGAGCAAAATGTAAAATGATGCACCCTGCAACTGGTCAAAAGATCATTTATCCGAGGCAGTGGATACTTGTTCTAAATGGTGACCCTATTCAATTGTCGGTAGTCTATACACTTTCTCTCTTGCTAGGGATGGTGTTACCACTATTGTTGCTCTAGTTTGTACCATAGAGTGAAGGAGGAAAGATACCAATTTGTATCACCCAGATACCAATTGGATTCAAGTCATACCACAAAGGAGTAGAAAAAAGTGAGTTTTTCCTAAAGTCTTATAGCCTCTCGAAGAAAAGTACGGACGTCTTCTTACCGTTCTGCAAGACTCTACTAGACTCGTTTGGGTAGAATGAGATCAAAGAACCTAGGGCTCTAATACTAACTTTGTCACGACCCAGACCTTCGTGATTGACACCCACACAAACCCTCCGGTGGGAGAACCATTACTACAACCCAAGCTAAACAACTTAACCAAAAACTAAGGAATTTAAAGATGCGGAAGCAGGTTTAAATGCAGAAACTATATAGAGTTCCCATAAACTCCAAAGGTTTAAACAGATAACTAGCTAAACTAATGCGGAGAAACAAGCCCTAGAACCTGAAAGTCATTGTACCAAAACTCTACTAACGACAAGTCTAAGAACAAGGGGTAAAACCCCGAAGCCAAATAAAACACCTTAAACAAATAGTCTAAGTCCGAAAAGGGTGGACTTAAACAAGAAAGACCCATAGTAGCCTGAAAGAACTAGCTCACCCTTAAATCCGCTCACGCTTAATAGTCACCTAGCTGAGGTCTATCAATAGCCACCTGAAGATGCCCTGTACTCAACAAAGAACAAGCAAGTGCAGTATCAGTACACAACCACAGTGTACTAGTAGGATCACACGGTTATCCCAATAAGTGAAACACATGCAAATAACCACAACATTATAAACTAGGCATATACCGAACATATACAAAATTAGTCATCTTTTCAGGATCAAGTAGCATTCCACATTCTCAATAATACACATTGGTTATCATTTTAGAGAAACAAACAGTCTTTCAACCTCAATCACCATTAGATATGAACGTAATCATCACGAGTAGATACGCAACACAATTCAATGGTCCTCTCACGAAACCCAATTCAATGGTCCTCTCATTGAACCCAAACCCAAACTATTAGTTTATCGATTCGTGGTACCCGATCCAAGTTAGTATGCCGGACGTGACACCCGATACCTTGTTTATGCCAGAATGTGGCAACCAATCCCATTTTTATGTCAAAACGTGGCATACGATCCCAGTTAGTCTGTCAGAATGTGACACCCGCTCCATTCAACAAACCACAATCACAATCATAATGTATATTCTCACAATCATACCATAAGAGGTGATTCATGACATACAATTATTCAATTATCCTCAATTACGATTAGGGTGATCAATAATGCAACATTCACATACATACATGCATTATAATAAAGTAATTACAAGCATATATCACACTAAGATGAAATCACAACCATCACCTACCTCGAATCCAAGATTGAATCCCCTAAGGCACTTGAATCTTCCCTTTCCGGATTCCTCCTGCTTGTTCGTGGTTTAAAAACATACAATTAATGCAAGGATCAATAAATGAGGCATAATTACTCAGATTATACCTAATACATCAACCCTAGTCCAAACCCTTGATCCACATACCCAGGTTAAGGTTTCTTCAACCATAAATCATAAATCAAAACCCTCCCCCATCGATAATTACCCATTAGTTTACATTCTATGTACGGATAGAAAAATGGATTCAGGGAGTTAAAACCTTACCTTTAGCCTCAAGAATGGTGGAAAACTATCAAGAAAGCACATGGGGTCATATCCTAGCTCTCAAAGTCAAAACTTGTACAATAAAATGATTTTGGGGTTTATTTCTGACTTAAATCGCGATTGGCCCGCTACAGCGGGCCTTACCACGGTACAACAGCCCCACCCTGGCGGGAATAATTCCGCCACAGCGGCTTGCATGGAAACAGTGAGTAAATTTAAGAATTCCAAACCCCCATTTCACAACAGACCTTCATCCCATGACACTCAAGAAATACCCATTCACGCTAAGATCAATTTCGGGAGTTCTACTCGCCCGAATTCAATTCTGTAAAGTTATACGGGCTCCTTAACGTCTTAGATATCTACTCATGCAATTGAATTCCTTATTAAATCACCCAATCATTACCAGATTTCCCTAGAGTAACATGATTCTGATTTCATCCAATTCTGGACTAGGCTAGGAAAACCCAAGTTATTATCAAACAGTTTTTTGACCCCAATTATTTCCCCATTAGATTTTCCCTAACAAAGGAATCAGGTCGTTACACCTACGGAGCATTGGTGGCTCAGTCTCTGCTGGCACCAGAGTTTTCGAAAAACTTAAATTTACATCTTTTTGAATCTTAGTTGTTACAATATCTCTCCCCTGGGAACATTTGTCCTCGAATGGAACTCAAACTAGAACAAAAAGAGTAGAAGAGAAACTAACAGCCTAATCATTAATGAAACTTCATCATAATGCACATAACTAAGGTGTAACCTCGACTCCTAGCTAAAACATGTTCAAAACATCATTTCACAAGGTCTATATGTAACTCATACTCAAATGCACATAAATATGAAGTAATTGATTAAGCTAAATCATATCTTTGAAAGTTAATCATTTTCATGAGCATGCATGCATGCATGCATAAGGAAACATGAGAATAACTAATGCACACAAGTCCTAAAGAGTGAACCATGAGGCCTAAGGCCTCAAGCTAGACTTGAAGATAGAAGGAAAAATAAAGGGATACTAAGACATCACATCTCCCCGACCTTGCATACACCAAACCATAACAAGAAACTGTTCAAATATCAACCTAGTTCTAATCGCAAACCAACCATGAAGCACACTATCTCCCCCTTGGGAGCAAACCCCACTAGTCCTTCCAAATCTATCTCCCTCAACTCAAGCATAAAAATAATGTCATAACAACCACGTTACAATTGATACAAGTAGTCACTTGAGATGTTTGCACAAAGATTTCAAGGACTACTATAAACACAATAATTGTCATGCCCCAAAGCTACTCCCATGACGCGGACACGGGACCTAGGATCACGAGTGACCCCAAGCTAAACCTTCTAGCATATCATATGCATACTTAAAGATAAATTGAATCAATGAATATTGTGCGGAATCTAGTAAATAAATAATCATAAATGATGGGGAATACCCATACTAAACCTGAATATATAAATACTAAGAGTTCAACAACAGCTGAAAACTCAAACTCAAATACAAAAGATGATTCTAACTATGTTTGAAAATAGCCTCTAACGGACTAGAAGTGATGGGACATGCCCCAGCTAAATCAAGCAAAACTGAAACTAAAGATTAAAATAGAAAAGAAACATGTATGTCATCCTCGGAGAGTGAGGACTCACCACTTATGCTACTGAGCTGAAGATCGTGAACCGATCTATGTGTGATATGGAAGCTGAGGACCTGAACCTACATCATGAGAAGATGTAGCACAGAGTACGCGTCGGTACTTGAAAGGTACTGAGCATGTAGGAATGAGTAAAGTTGAACAATAAGCATAACTGAACAAAATCATATTTCTGAGCAATGATAAGAGATAAGTATGATATTATACTGAGAATATTGAACATGAACTTACTAAATGCAATGACCAAGTTTATAACATGCTGAGAATGAAATCTAACTATAACTGATAACATGGTAAATGCAATAAAATCTGACTGTAAGGGAGCTACTAATAACCGACATAAAACCACATGAGCTAAATGTGGAGTTTAATGTATACTCCCCATCGAGAGGACCCAATATATCCGACTAGAGGTATAGATGCATGGTTGTCGTTATCACTAAAATGATGCCCACTTAGGGGACTTAGAACCTACGGGGCACGTAGTTCTGGGACTTGAGGGTGACTGACCCTAGTCCACTTGGTATTAAGATTCTATGAATTGATTATGTAAGTAACAATTTATGACTGAATTTCTGTAATACTTGATAGCTCAAAATACTGACATGCTAATAGGAAATGCAACATTAATGTACTTATAATGAAACATTCGAATCTGAGGCATGTATATCTGAAATAATTGACCTCGCATTTGTAATTCATGAAATAAAAGAATGACATAGCTAGGGTTCTCAATTTTATGAAAGAGTCTATACAAAATGATATTAAAATCGTGATAATCTGATTTGGATCATTCTATCAGCTAAAACTCAATAATTTATAACATTCAAGAAACCCTAGGTTTAGATAATATCAAGAGAATCAAGATTCTGACTTAAATGTAGATACCTAATGGGTGAAAGGAACCCACTAGTGAAATTTCACATACCTGGTGACAAATTTCATGGATAAATCTTTCGATTTTGTAGCCAGAACTGATGAAACTTGTTGTGTTTCTTGGAGAGGGTTGCTTGACTATTCTACTCTATTTTGCTCTAATTTTCACTTGACTTAGGTCAATAATTGATTAGGTTAGGTTCTAATTTGTTTACTAGGCTAAATATGACAAAAACCATGTAGTTTAGGGGTTAAACGATGTAGTTTAGGTGTCCAACGCATAGGGGAAATGACTAAAATGACCCTACATAAAAGTTTTAATGGGCTGACCATGGCCCCAATTACGGGACGTCAAAGGGACCACGGACCGTGAAGCCGGTCGTGGTCCTTGGTCCAGTAGCCACTGGTTGAAGGGTCCTCGACCACGAGCCCTACCACTGCCCGTGTGAAGGACCACGGACCATGAAGGTCGACGTGGTTCTTCACTTTGGTTGGTGGCCTGCTGGATTAGGTCTACGGACCCTCCCACGGACTGTCGTTAAGACCACGTCCCGTGAAGGGCTCCATGGTCTGATGTCAGGCCTGAGGGATTCTAATTCCCCACCACGGATGCATGTATGGCTCGTAAGGTAGTCCACGTCCCGTGAAGGGTCCCATTGTCCACCTCTACTGGGATGAACAAAAGTTCACAGGCAGGTCAACGGACCGTGGACCCTATCACGATCCGTGAACCCTATCGTGGTTCATTGGTTCAAGAATTTTTCTGCTACATTTTCTAAGTTTAAGTTCTGAGGTGTTACAATATCTCCTCCTTGGGAGCATTCAACCTCGAATGAAGTCTAAATTAGTTGGATAGGGAGGGAAAGAGCTACAAACCCTACCACTATTTACTAGAACTGATTTTTGACTGCAAACCCAAAATAGTCCCTCATCTTTGGGTTAAGGCTCGAAGTTATCCTTGAGTTTTTTTATGGAGCATTAATAGTCCCTCATGTTTGCAATATTAATGCACTTTTGGTCCTCCTTCAAATTTTGCCTACTTTTTAACATTGATTTTATTTATAATCTATGTATGGAATGTTTAATCATCATTTTATATATTTAGTAGAAATAATAACTCCATGTGAGAGATTGTGAGAAGAAAAACACCTTATTTTTTTAGTAGAAATCATATTGCAGGTAAAGTCGAGAGGTTCATCACGACGATTTCACGTACAATAGTACAATTTTTTCTTTTCTTGCAATTTCCTATGTTAAAATGTTCTTAGTTTAGTTGCAGTAATATTTATACTGAACATAACAAGGTGTTCTTGTTCTCACTTTCTCTCACATAGAGTTATTATTTTTACTAAATATATAAAAAGACGATGGGACATTCCTTGCATAAAATTATGAACCAAATTAATGTTAAAAAATAAGCAAAAGTTATGGGGAGGACCAAAAGTGCACCAATATTGCAAACATGAGGGACTATTAGTGCTCCATGTAAAAATTGAAGGATGATTTTGAGTCTTAACCCAAAGATGAGGGACTATTTTGGGCCTTCTCTCAACTAAGTTCCAAGATAGAGTTATTATTTTTACTAAATATATAAAAAGACGATGGGACATTCCTTGCATAAAATTATGAACCAAATTAATGTTAAAAAATAAGCAAAAGTTATGGGGAGGACCAAAAGTGCACCAATATTGCAAACATGAGGGACTATTAGTGCTCCATGTAAAAATTGAAGGATGATTTTGAGTCTTAACCCAAA
>JAJOOO010001101.1:0-63773 GCA_029582685.1 Solanum piurae | reverse complement strand
TTAATATGAACTCGCATCCCCATATCGGTGCTCAATACTACTCCCAAAAATATACTTAGCTCATATGTTTTAAAAAGCAACTTCTTTCTTTGGTTTGAGATAATTACTCAAAACTTAGCTTAAAAGATCTCTTGGAATCGATGTTCCCTTTTCTTGTTCAAATGTGTAAACATTTTTATAAACTTCTTTGGGAATACTTAGTTTCCTAATAGCTCTTTGAGAAATGAACTAAACTCTTACTCTTTGCTTAACTTGAAAACTTGAGTCTTAAAATGAATTTAAAACATTGTTAAAGACTCTTGAAAGCTTTAAGAAACTTTGCTTTGACTTACTCCTTAACTTCTAGACTTGACTCTTAACTTCTTTGACTTTGATCCTAACTTTCCTTGAATTGAATTATTGATTCAAGATTCATGATCTCATGTTTATGGATGATTTCATGATGTTTAGATGTACCTTAGAGTGTTGGAATCAACTTAAAAACATAGGTACACTGCTAAGGAACAAGTACGAAGAGTTGGGGAACGAATGAGGAGAACTGCGTCCCTGGCACTCTGAGAGGCGCGGGGCGCCAGCCCTCAACATTCAGGAACTGGTCTGAGGCACGCTGTCTGGTGCAGCGCCCCAAGGGTGAAGATTCAGAGACCCTTTTGGGGCGCGCTAGCTGGCGCGATGCCCCACCCCTATCCCCAGGAGTTTGATGACTCCTCTCCTTCGTTCTTCATCTCTAAACCCTCTAAACTTTCATAGTTTTTTCCCCAAACACTTAGGGTCATTAGTAACCTCAACTTACAACATATCTAACTCAAAAATCCACCCGGAAACACGAATCAAATCAACACGAAACTTGATCAACACAATCAATCAAGAACTTAACGATGTCCTTCAAGAACTTCACTTTTTAACATGTAATCAACCCAAAATCGCTGAATTGAAACAAGTTAGTGTGTCGGTGAACTAACCCATCACTAAAAGATCTCACATACCTTGTAGGGATCACCCCCGACGAATTCCACTCGAACCGCTTAGATGATCTTGGCGAATTCTTGTTTTTTTCTACCATTCTTTCTTCCTTTCTCTCTTCTCCAAACCCTAAGTGTATTCTAATTTTCCAAAACTGAATTAAGTTCTGTTTTTACCCCAATAAACCCCTAAAAATGAATTAGGAATTTAATTAGAGAAAATACTAGTTTGCCCTTCCTTATATCCGGATTTGGATTTTCCTTAATCCAACAGCCCAACTTCCGAAAGGCATAACTCACTCATACGATATCAAAATCGCGCAAACTCAGCAGCATTGAAAAGCTCTTCCCAAGGGCTTTCCAACCATAACAAGAACTACTCCTAACTTATTCTGAGCTAGGAGTTATGGTCATTTTAAAATGACCAAAATTCACTTTTCTAACTTAGACAAATTTTCCAGATTTTTCTTATTCTTTCCAAAAATAAGTATTTTCAGATTTTTAAACTCTTTCTAGTCGTTTCTAGGTGCGAGATGTTGCAATATCTCCTCCTTGGGAACATTCTTCCTCGAATGAGATTACTCTTACTAGGCTAAGGGTGTAACATCAATAATTCAGTTCAATCACCCAACTAGCAAATGCAACACAACATGTCAACTTATAAATTAAAGAGTACTAACAAGAAAATTAGTACCTTGATCCCCATATCTTCAGTTGGTACGATAAGTGAAATAGCTCCCATGCACTTCTTCAACATGGAGACATAAAATACCGAATGAATTGTTGCTAACTCTTGTGGTACTTCCAATTCGTAAGCTACCTTGCCAATCATTTGGAAATTCTGTAAGGACCTATATACTGGGGACTGAGTTTCCCCTTCTTACCAAACCTCATAACACTCTTCATGGATGGAACTTTCAAGTATACCCAATCACACAATCCACCTTTGATACCTCAAAACACTATCTCCCCCTTGTTCAAAGGCCACCACTTTTTACTTATGAACACTTGCCTCTAATTCAAGAAATAAAGGATTTTATCCTTCTCGCCATTTATTTCTGACACTAATGATGGTTCAGACCCATTCATCACCACTATTCTTCCTTCTGTGGAATCCATTAATCAAACTCCTAATCGTGCCAGTCTATGCACCTCTTATGCTAACTCTTTCTTACCTTCCTCAAAATGGGTGGTACAACCCATAAATAATCTATTCAAGGCATCATAAAAAACACTAGTCTTACCTGGGTGATAAAGAATTTTCATGTCATAATCTTTGAGTACCCTAACTACTCTTTATGTCTGAGATTCAGCTCTTTCTGACTAAACACATACTGAAAACTCTGGTGATCGATGAACATTTCCACATGAACACCATATAGATAATGGTGCCATATTTCAAAGCAATTATTAGAGCAACCAACTCTAAGTCGTGGGTTGGGTAATTCTTCTCATGAACTTTCACTGTCTTGAGGCAAAAGCTATAACCTTTGTCATTTTGCATTAACACACAACCCAAACCAACTCTAGACGCATCACGATACACAACAAAGCCTTGCGTACCTTCTGGAAAGGTCTAGTCAACCTCTTCTTCAATTCCTGAAAGCTTTTCTCATAAGCTTCAGACCAGTGAAACTTAACTATCTTCTAAGTCAATTCGGTCAAATAAAACCCTTACCTTGAAAATCCTTTAACTGCTCTTTCAACTCTTTCAACTCTACTGGTGCCATTCTGTATGGCGGAATAGAGATAGGACGAGTATCTGGAATGAGGTCTATGTCGAAGTCTATTTCTATCTCAGGAGGGACTCTGGGTAGATCATCTGGGAAGACTCCTGGAAACTCTTTTACTACTGAAACTGAAACTGAAACTGAAATTGACTGAATAGGAGGTATCTTAACACTAGAGTCATTAACTCGGACTAAGTGATAGACACACCCCTTAGAAACTAAATTTCTTGCCTTAAGGTATGAAAATGACCCTTAGGCACTACTGAACTACTTTTCCACTCTAAGACTGGCTCATTTGGAAACTGAAACTTGACAACTCGAGTTCTACAATCTACTGATGCATAACACGCATGAAGCCAATCCATACCTAGAATGACATCAAAATCTATCATGTCTAACTCAATTAAACCATCCATGGTACTCTTGTGATTGACGGAACCAGGACATTAATGATAGACTCTCTATGCTAGAATGGACTCACCAACCGGTGTAGAAACACTGAATGGTTCACTACGTTGCTCAGGAATAATATCAAAGTTCATAGCAACATATGGATTTATACAAGATAACTCGCTCCTGGATCTAACAAAGTATAAACAGTAAAGTCAAAGACTTGAATCATACCAGTGACATAATCTGGTGAATTCTCTTGCTCCTGGCGATTGTTGATAGCATTCAAGCGGTTTGTTCCTCCGCCAGTACTGGAATTTGCCCCTCTAGGTGCAGCCTTCTGTGGTGGAGCAACCGAAGAAGATTGGGCTCTATTGCCTTGATTTCCACTACCTTGCCGTTTCTTAGGACACTCTTTCTTGAAGTGACCCTCTTGGCCACACTTGAAACAACCTGACTGGCCATCACGACAATTGCCTAGGTGGATGATACCACGCCTAGCACACGTAGGAGCCCAATTACCTCCTTGTGCCACCCTACCTTGAGACTGTGTAGGCTTAGCTCTGAACTCGTCCCCTGAAGTCTTAGCCCTCTTATTCTTAAACTCTTCTCTATCCTTCATCTTATACTCCTCAACTTGTTGTACATGAATCATAAACCTTGCTAGGTCCATATCCCCTATCAGCATAGTTGCGTTGCCTTTCTTGCTTGATTGACGAGACAACCCAGCAACAAATAAACTCATCCTGCTTCTCATGTCAGCAACCATCTCCGAAGCATAGCGGGAAAGTTGTGTGAACTTCAGACTGTACTCATGAACACTCATAGACTCCGGATTAAGGGTGATAAACTCTCTTATCTTTGCCTCTCGTAACTCACGGGGAATGAAACGTCCCATGAGAGCATTCTCAAACACAGCCCAACTCACTATTGGCGCATCCTCAACCCTATTCTTTTTCCATTGGTCGAACCACACTCTAGCGATACTCTTCAGTTGGTATGCAGCTAGTTCCACCCTCTCAACATCAACAACATGTAATAACTCAAAAAATTTCTGAAGTACTTCAACAAAGTTCTCTGGATCCTTTGTGACACTTGAACCTGTGAAGATGGTGGATTCATCCCTAAAAGCCCACATATGCTTGAAGTATTAGCCACCTCTTGTCGATTACCTCTCTGTCCAACTTGATGGGTCGCAACTTGACTTATCATCCGGATAGCTTCACGGAATTCAGCATGAGTAGCTTCTCCTTAAGGTTGCACTTCAGGTGCATTGGGTAACTTTTCTTCCTCAACATTCCTCCTAGCTAGACGACCTCTGACTGCTCTTTGTGGAGACATGATTATCTGAAACACGTGCATGCACGAATTAGAGGGAAAGTTTTTAGAGATCAAACTCTAACGCACGAAATGAGTATGAAAAAAGTGAAGTATTTTCCTAAATGTTGCAGCCTCCTAATCATAGATGTGGCGCGCTTTACACTGATAACTAGGACTCTACAGACACGGCTTCATAGACTCCCTAGGACTCTTGAACTCTGTGCTCTGATACCATGTTTGTCACGCCCCGAGCCTACACCCTGGGAGGGACTGGCACTCGAAGACCATTTTTGGTCCCAAGCGAACCCTTGGCCTGACTTACTTAACTCAGCGAAAGACTTAAAACATTAATACAAGGAATGAAATGCTAACTGACTCAAGTATCTCGAACTGAAATCAAAATGTTTTAAAAATAAACATTTAACTTAGCCAAAATGGCAACTCAAATCTGAACATAAGTCAATAACAAAATGATGACAAATGAACTAACATCTGACTGACTATCTATGAAGCCTCTAAAACTGAGATGGATGTCAGAACAGGACCACGACGTCCTAATGAACTAATACTAAAACTGAAAGCAATGTAAAGAAGTCCTCTGGAATGCAAAGAGGCTCACCAACAGACTCTGAACTGCTCACTGGATCAACGAATGCGCTGGATGCCGATCCTAGTTACCTACGTCTGCATCATAAGACGATGCAGGCCAATTGGCATCAGTACATTGAATGTACGAGTATGCGAGTTGGAATGCTAAAACAACACATGCTCGAAAGAGATTATGAAAGAAACACTTACCTTGGCTCTTCTCAACTCCTGAATACTTAAATAAACTCATTTCATTATAAAGCAGTTTAAAACAACTGCAATATAAAGAAAAACTGTTGAAAACATGTTGTCAATTCATAATCATAATATCATAAATATACAAACCATGCTCCCTTTCTAAGACTACTTGTGCAATGCATGAATGAAGTCTCATACCCCCATTCACACTAAACAGAACCCCTTGAGGAACCATGCTACTACTGTTGTGGGAGTTTCTCTAACCGACAACCATCCCTTAAGAACTATAGTGATGATACATCGCTTTACCTCACGCTGCCAAGGCCGTCCTATACCCTGCCAAAGATGTAGGACCTAACTGACTTAGTGGATCCATTAATCTATACGAAAAGGATTCATCTAAAAGATATGACCCTTTTCTACCCATTATGGCTACATGGTTTATGGAGACTTGAGTTAATATGAACGCGCATCCCCATATCGGTGCTCAATACTACTCCCAAAAATATACTTAGATCATATGTTTTAAAAAGCAACTACTTTCTTTGGTTTGACATAATTACTCAAAACTTAGCTTAAAAGATCTCTTGGAATCGATGTTCCCTTTTCTTGTTCAAATGTGAAAACATTTTTATGAACTTCTTTGGGAATACTTAGTTCCCTAATAGCTCTTTGAGAAATCAACTCAACTCTTACTCTTTCCTGAACTTGAAAACTTGAGTCTTAAAATGAATTTAAAACATTGTTAAAGACTCTTGAAAACTTTAAGAAACTTTGCTTTGACTTACTCCTTAACTTCTAGACTTGACTCTTAACTTCTTTTACTTTGATCCTAACTTTCCTTGAATTGAATTATGGATTCAAGGTTCATGATCTCATGTTTATGTATGATTTCATGATGGTTAGATGTACCTTAGAGTGTTGGAATCAACTTAGAAACATAGGTACATTACTAAGGAACAAGTATGAAAAGGTGGGGAACGAATGGGTAGAACTGGCGTCCCTGGCGCTCTGAGAGGCGTGGGGCGCCAGCCTTCAACAATGAGGGACTGGTCTGGGGCGCGCTGGCTGGCGTAGCGCCCCAAGGGTAAAGATTCAGAGACCATTTTGGGGGGCGTTGGCTGGCGTGATGCCCCACCCCTATCCCCAGGTGTTTGACGACTTTTCTCCTTCGTTCTTCATCTCTAAACTCTCTAAACTTCCATAGTTCTTTCCCCAAACACTTAGGGTCATTAGTACTCTCAACTTACAACAGATATAACTCAAAAATCCACCCGGAAACACGAATCAAATCAACACGAAACTTCAACAACACAATCAATCAAGAACTTAACAATATCTTTCAAGAACTTCACTTTTTAACATGTAATCAACCCAAAATTGCTGAATTGAAACAAGTTTGTGTGTGGGTGAACTAACCCATCACTAAAAGATCTCACATACCTTGTAGGGATCAACCCCGATGAATTCCACTAGAACCACTTGGATGATCTTGGCGAATTCTTGACTTCTTCTCCCGTTCTTTCTTCTTTTCTCTCTTCTCCAAGCCCTAAGCGTATTCTAATTTTCCAAAACTGAATTAAGTTCTGTTTTTACCCCAATAAACCCCTAAAAATGAATTAGGAATTTAATTAGAGAAAAAACTAATTTGCCCTTCCTTAAATCCGGATTTGGACTTTCCTTAATCCAACAGCCCAACTTCCGAAAAGCATAACTCCCTCATACGATATCGAAATCGCGCAAACTCAGTGGCGTTGAAAAGATCTTCCCAAGGGCTTTCCAACCATATCAAAAAATACTCCTAACTAATCCTGACCTAGGAGTTATAGTTGTTTGAAAATGACCAAAACTCACTTTTCTAACTTAGACAAATTTTCCAGATTTTTCTTATTCTTTCCAAAAATAAGTATTTTCAGATTTTTAAACTCTTTCTAGTCGTTTCTAGGTGCGAGATGTTACAAACCGGTAATGCTAGAATAGGTGTGGTGGTCAAGAGAGTCTTGAGCTTTTGAAAGCTCTCCTCACATTATTCAGTCCATTCAAATGGTATATCCCTTTTGGTCAAATTAGTCAAGTGCGTGGCAATAGAAGAAAAGTTCTTCACAAATCGGCGATAATAACTAGCGAGTCCCACAAAACTCCTAACTTCCATCACAAAGCTAGGTCAAACCCAATTTCTAACCACCTCAATCTTTTGAGGATCTACCATTACCCCTTCTTTTGAAACTACATGCCCCAAGAATGCAACCGTTTTCAACCAAAATTCACACTTAGAAAATTTAGCAAACAACCTTTGTTTCCCAAGAATACCCAAAACAATACGAAGATGTTCGGCATGCTCTTCCTCACTTTCTGAATAAACCAAAATATCATCAATAAAGACTATGACGTAAGAATCAAGAAATGGCTTGAACACCCCAATCATTAAACTCATGAAGGTTGCTGACGCATTGGTCAAACCACAAGACATAACCAAAAACTCATAGTGCCCATAACGAGTTCTAAACGCCGTCTTAGGCACATCTTCCGGCCTAATTTTCAATTGATGGTAACCGGATCTTAGATCAATCTTAGAGAAAACGGTTGCACCTTGCAATTGGTCAAAGAGATCATTTATTCAAGGCAAAGGATACTTGTTTTGAATAGTCACCCTATTCAATTACCGGTAATCTATAAAAATTCTAATACTACCATCATTTTTCTTAACAAACAAAACTGGAGCACCCCATGGGGAAGCACTAGGGCAAATAAATCCCTTATCAAGAAGCTCTTGGATTTGGGCCTTAAGCTCTGTTAATTTTGTCGGTGCCATGCAATATGGAGGAATAGAAATGGGGAGCGTACCAGGTTCTTAATCAATGGAAAAATATATATCTCTATCACAAGGCATGCCAGGCAAGTCATTAGGAAACACTTCTCTAAATTCAGATACCACAGGAATAGACTCAATGGATGGAGCTTCAATCTCAACATCCCTAATATGAGCCAAATAAGTCAAACAACCCTGCTCTACCAGTTTACTAGCTCGATTGGAGGATATAATCTTAGCTTGCTTAGTCTTGTACACCCACTCCCACTCTAATTTTTCCCTTCCCAGAATTTCTAAAGTTACAGACTTAGTATTACAAGTAAGCATAGCATAATAGGGGGACAACCAAGTCATGCCTAAGATAATATCAAAGTCAGTCATATCCAAAATCACTGAATCAGCCCAAGTCTGGAAACCCATAAACAAAATAGGACAAGCACGATAGACATGGGTAACTATGATGACTCCCCAACTGGGGTAGAAACATTAATATGGGCATCTAGAATATCACAAATTATATCTCTGATGCAAATCTCACAGATACATATGAACAAGTAGAACCCAGATCAAACAGCACAATAGCCATCTGATCACAGACAATAATAGTACATGTGATCACCGCGTCAGACGCCTCCGCCTCATTCTTGCCCGAAAAAGCATAACATTGAGCCCTATCATCATGACAAGCCACTTCCCTGCTTGGTTGCGTGTTACCCCTATCTCTGTTACCATTACCATTTCCTCTACCTCCACAGCCCGTTGATTACCACCTCACCCACCTTGTGGACGTCCTCTACCATTACTACCATTTCCCGTGGGCACCACTACTCTAGAAGGCTGCTACACAACATTGAATACGCGTGGGTGGGGACAATCTCTCCTCATAGTCCCAGGTTCTCCACAATTGTCGAAACTGCGATAAAAAAATGGTTTGTCGCCTGTCGAAGACTTGACTCCCTGGCTATCCTAAAAATTATAAGATGGATTTCCCGAGTAGTTACCTGTAGAGGCGGGAATAGCGGACTAAATTAGCTTGGCTGCTAGTGTTGGCCTCCCTGAACCTCTAGAGTAAGAACCTTGAAAGTTGCCTGAAGTCTTAGCCCTTTTTGCCAATGCCTTAGCCTGATCGTCTCGCCTTACCCCCTCCACTTTCTTAACATAATTTGTCACCTCATTAAAGCTCCTCCTTGCAGAAGTCATATGAACAAATAATACTTGCAACTCATAATTCAGTCCCCTAATAAATAAGTGAATCCTCTCCTCCTCAGTAGTCACCAATTGAGTAGCATAACTAGATAAAACATGAAACTTGGCCCCCTAAGCAAACACAGACATGCCACCTTGTTCCAAAGCCATAAATTCATGTTTATTACAATCTCTCAAAGTTGTAGGCACATACTTTTATAGAAATAGAGCATGAAATTGGGTCCAAGTAAGTGGAGGTAAAGTAGAAGATCTACACTCAATATAGGCTCTCCACCACTGCTTGGCCTCACCTTGAAGTTGGAAAGACACAAACTCAACCCCATGTTGATGAACAATACTCAATTTATGAAGCCTCTCATAGCAATCTAAGATAAACTCATAATCATCTTCATTCTCAGAACTAAGAAACACAGGAGGCTTAAGCTTTAGAAACTTAGTCAACATGTCATGCTCATTACCAGTCATAACAGGACCCAATAGAGGATGAAAGAAAGCATTAGTACCTATGTTTCCACCCACCTTGGGAGTAGTGATAGCAATAGGGGGATTAGCAGGAGCTTGAATTTCTTGAACAGATGGAAGCACTCCAGGACCAGCCAATTCCTTCAAAAATGACATGATCTGTTGAGCTAACACTGGGTCGATAGGAGGAATACATGTAGCCTCAGCCTGCACCTCTTTCTCTTGTCCAACCTCCTCATCATTCTCAGTAGTCTCAACATCAACATTCTCCTCTACCTCTTCATGATGTGCAGGAGGGTTCTCATTAACAAGAGCATTCTCAATAGGAGATCCATTTCCAGCAGGCGCTACTCTTCCACGGCCTCTACCCCTAGCTCTTTCTCTACCCCTACCTCTGCCGCGACCTCCTGCTGCAGATTCCTCAGCTGGAGCATTGACGGGAGCCAGGAGCCTAATGCCGTTGTATATTGTGTTAACCATTTGTGGACAAAAGAGTAAATGAGGTTAGATACCAATTCGAATCGACAGATACCAATTGGAATCAAGTTATATCACGAAAGGATACAAGAGAAAATAGAGAGATTTCCTAAATTCCTAAAGTTTCTCGAAGAAAAGTAAAGGCATCCCCGTACTGTTCCACGAGACTCTATTAGACTCATTTCGTTACATCGAGCTCAATGAATCTAGGCTCTGATACCAACTTTGTCACGACCCAGGCCATAGTGATTGGCACCCACCCTAACTCTCCGGTGGGAGTACCACTACTACAACCCAAACAAATCAACTAAAGAAATAACTAAGGCATTTAAGTCAAACACTAAGGAAAAATAGGGAGTTCCCATAAACTCCAACAAAAGTCTAACAAGAACTAAACAAATGCGGAAGAAATAACCTAGAACCTGAAAGTCAATGTACCAAAATATCTAAAGTTCAAAAAGTCTAAAACAAGAAGAGATGCAACCCCAACCTAATGAACTAACTAGAACATGGTCTAAGTCCGAAAATGATGGACATAGACGAAAGAGAACCCACGACATCCCAGAATAATTATCTCACCCTTGAATTCGAACGATCACTGATCTCCTAAGCGAGGTCCGTCAGTAGCCGCTCGAAGATGCCCTATACTCAACAAAAATAAGAGCAAGTGCAGTATCACTACACAACCATAGTGTACTGGTAGGATCACGCGACTGTCCCACTAAGTGCAACATACATAAGTCATCACCACAATATTATCTCATGCATATATCGAACATATACAATATTATCAACATTTACTAACAACGGCAACTTCACATTTTCATATAAAATCATTGGTCCTCTCATGGAACCCAAACCCAAACAGTTAGCATACCGGAATGTGGTACCCAATCCCAATGTTATGCCAGAAGGCAAACGATCCCATATTTATGTTGGAACGTGGAAACGGATCCCATATTTATGTCGGAACGTGGCAACCGATCCAAGTTAGTTTTGCCAGAACGTGGCAACCTATCCATTCAACACACAACAATCACAATCACAAGTATATCCCAAGATCATACATTTAAATCATGATTTCATGGAAATGATAATTCATCTATCTTATTTACAATAAGTGTGATCAATAATGCAACATTCATATACATGCATGTATCATAATGAAGCAAGAACAAACATACATCACACAATCATAGAATCACAACCATCACCTACCTCAAAACAAGCTTGAAACCCTAAAAAACTTCATCCTTCCCTTTACGAATCCGTTCTGCTTGTTCTTGATCTACAAACAATCAATACAATATGGGAATCAATAAACAATCACTAATTACCTGAATTACTAACAATTCTATGAACCCTAGATCAAATCCATGATACCAATTATCCAAATTAGGGTTGTTTCCACCATAGAATCTATAACAAAACACTTCGCCATCAATATTTACCCGCTCTATTACGTTTTACGGATCGAAAAAATGGATTCGAGGAGTGAAGAACTTACATTTACCCTCAAGAATGGTGAAAAATGAGTGAAAAATGAGTAGGAGTCGCCTGGGGTTCGTTCCTTAGCTCTAAAAATTGAAAAGTGCCAAATATGGTCGTTTAGGGGTTTATTTACGACTTTAAGTTACGTCTGGCCTGCCACAGCGGCCACCATTCCGCCACAACAGTCCTGTCAGAGCGACCAAAATCCCCGCCAAGGCGGGTTGCATGAGACAATGAGCTATTTTAATAATTCAAAAATCTCCATTTCACAATACACCTCTAACCCACGATGCTCAGAAAATGACCTTTAGGCTAAGATCGATTTCGGGAGTTCTACTTCCCCAAATTCAATTTCGTAAAGTCGTACGAATTCTTCAACGAGTTATCTAACTACTCATGTAATCAAAATCCAAATAAACTCACCCAATTGTTATCAGATTTCCCTACACCCTAATGACTCTAATTTCATCCAAATCTGGACTAGGTTGGGAAAATCCAAATACTACGAAAAAGTTTTTCGACCCAAATTTTTCCACGTTGGCTTTTCTTTAACGACGAAACTCGGTCGTTACATGCATGGTTGAGAATTTTTTTCAATTTTTTTTTTATTAAATGCCACTATATATCGGTTACGATCCTTAGTGTGTATTATTTTTTTTTAAAAAAAAGTTTTGTGTGCAACTCCTAGACAAATCATTTTTTTTGTAAAATTAGTGCCTAACTCAATATCATAGCAATAAATTATTAAATAACATAGTAAAAACAAAATACAAAATGTATCCAATAAAAAAACTAAATAACAGTCAATATACAAAGCTCGAATTCTAAAAAAAGGGTTTACCCAGCAGAGTCGCTAGATTTGTCACATCTCTTCTAGACCTTCCTTTTGAATGTGACAGTCTTTTTTAGAAAAATAAAATTTAAAGAGAAAGATTATTTTTTTTCAAATCAAAGAAAGACCATTCATAACTATTACCGTGATTAGTTAGAGTACAAATATGTTACTTTCAAAACTATGACATTTACAATAAAAAATGACCAAGGTCATTCATGACTATATTTAGTCTAAAGTTAGAGAATTACCAACCCAATTTATTACAAAATATGATTTTTACAAACAAACTAAATTAAACTACTTCTAGTATAAATCTTGAAGGTCTTCCATCCGCTCTCTCCATTGATCCCTTTGGTAGTTTAAAGAGCGGTATAAAACTTCATATAATATAATGCTACAGATGACGAATCCAAAGAGACCCTCGATGACAGAAATAAGCAAGAGGGAGCAGTGGTGGATCCAGGATTTCAAGGTTGTGGGTGCTCCCTTAGCTATAGTGGCGGATCAAAAATTTCGACTAAGGAGTGTCAAAATAATAAAAAGTAAAATCGTGTAGAAGCTAAAGAGTGTCTCTATATATATATATTTATTTTTTTAATTGTTTTTACCTCACGTATTATCTTCCGACAAAGAATTGTCGGTCGACACTCCTCGAGTATATTCCGTTAGTGCTTAGCTATCAATCACAAATATAAGTGCACAAATTTAACACTTGTTATGAAAAAGGACAATCATATTTAAGCACGTTAATAAAAAAATTAAAGAAGAAAAATTACAATAAAAATTATCTTGGATAAAAAAAAATGATAAAAAAAAGGTTAGAAAAGGCCACCAGTCTTCTGAGGGAATCGAACCTTTGGCAAAGAAATAAAAGGAATGAAAGACCTTGAGCACCCACAATAAACCACCACGCCAATTAAGTCATTGTTTCTATGGGTAGTCTCTAATAAAATATATACAATTCTTCTTTCTTTCTATATAAATATATATAATTCGATACGAGATTAATGGGTGCTCGAGCACCCATATAGGACCATGTAGGTCCGCCTCTGAGAGGGAGCACGAATCCATGAACACTACGACTATTGACCTCCTCCTACGACTTGTATTGCGCGTTCTTGAGAAACTGTCCTTTTTTAAAAATAAAATTTATTAAATTCCACCATATGTTCAGTTAAAATTCTTGGTGTGTATTATTTTATTTTTAAAAAAAAGAAGTCTTGTGTGCGGCTACACTCCTAGGAATATTTTTTATATAATATTAGTGACTAACACAAAAAAAAAATCATTAAATAACATATTAACAACAAACACGAAATGTATCCAATTAATAAAAAATAGTCAAATAAAGGTCAATCTGCAAAGCTTGAATTCAAAATAAAGGGTTTCCCCAACGGGGTCACCAGAATTTTCACACCTCTTCTTGACCTTTTTTCGGGTTGTGACGGTCTTTTGATAAATAAAAATAAAAGAGAAAAATGTTTCTTTTCAAACCAAAGAAGGTCATTCAGAACTATTGTCGTGATTAGTTAGGGTACAAATGTATTATTTACAAAATTATAACCTTTACAACAAAAAATGACCAAGACCATTCATGACTATATTCAGTCTAATGTTAGGGAATTAGTAACCCTATTAATTACAAAATATATGACCTTTGCAAACATAATACAAAGTACAAACAAACTTAATTTAACTACTTCCAGTATCTTCAGTCTTCCATCCCCTCTCTTCATTGAGCATGTTAGCGTTTTGTAGAGCGGTATGGAACTTCATTCTGAAACCTCAATGATAGAAATAAGCAAGGGGAAACACGAATCCATGAATATTCCAGTTGTTGACCTCTTCCTCTGGCTAGTTTTGTGTTGTCACGCCCCAAGTCTACACCCTAGGCGGGACTAGTACTCGAGAACCATTGATGGCCCCAAGCGAACCCTTTGTCTGGCTTACTTAACTCAGTGGAAGACTCTAAGCATGATTATAATTATCAAACGAACTTACTTAAATAGCTTAATAACATAACTTAGAATGTTAGAAGAATTAAACATTCATGCTTGGCCAAAATGGCAACCCAAGTCTTAACATAATATAAAATGAGAAGAATAAAGAACTAATAACTACATGTTTATGAATCCTCTAAAACAAAGAGGGATGTCGGGACAAGACCCCCGATCATCCTAACATATGAAAGACTAAAAAGCAAATAAAGGAGTCCTCTGAATGCAAGGAGGCTCACCATAGACTCTGAATGTTCAAGTTGGATCAACGAGGCGCTGGATGCTGATCCTGGTTACCTGTGTCTGCATCATAAGACGATGCAGACCAACTGGCATCAGTACATTGAAAGTACGAGAATGCGAGTTGAAAAGTTAAACAATTCAATACATATGCTTGGAAAGATTCCGAAAGAAACACTTACCTTGACTCTTCTCAACTCATGAATAACTTAACTCAGAATAAAGCAATGAACACATGCAATATATGAAAAAGCTTCATAAAACAGTAAAAGCAACTTAGTTCGTTAAAGGAAAATGCAGTAACAAACTCAACTTTACTCATATAATAAAATAATATAGTTTCTGTGGGAGATTCTCTAACCGACAACCACCACTATGAGCCTAAGTGGTGATACAACGTCTTGCCCACGCTGCCAGAACTGTCTTATACTTTGCCGTCATATAGAATGCTTAACTTAGTGGATCCACTAGCTTAACTTATGTGATCATCTAAAAAGTATGACCCATTAATACCCATGATGGCTACATAGTTTATGGAGACTTGAGATACTATGAACTCGCATCCCCATATCGGTGCTCAATACTACTCCCAAAAATATACTTAGCTCATATGTTTTATAAACAAACTTCTTTCTTTGGTTTGAGATAATTACTCAAAACCTATCTTAAAAGCTCTCTTGTAATCGATGTTCTCTTTTTGCTATTCAAAACTTTTGGAAATCTCAGTTTCCTCTCATCTTAAATGTGAAAACATTTACGCTTGGAAATACTTAGTTCCCATATATCATTTTAAAGAAAATGAACGTTTCTTCTACACTTTACTCAACTTCAAAATTTAAGTCTTAAAACAAAGTTTAAAGCATTTGCAAAAGACTTCTTGAAAAGACTCTGAGAACTTCCTAGACTTGGCTCTTGACTTTCCTTGAATTTGGATTTATGGATTCAAGGTTATGATTCATGTTTCTAGATGATTTCTAGATGTTTAGAAGTCATTTAGAGTAGTTAGAATAAATTGAAAGTGTTAGGACACTTTAGAATAACTTAAACGGTCTAAATGATAAAAAAACTGGTGAAAAACGCTAATCCGAGAGCGTCCCTGGCGCGCCGCGCCAGGCCCCAATTTACTGGGGCTCATTTCTGGTGCACTGCTGGCACGCCGCCCCAGCCCTCCTGGTGCTATGGGGTTGCGTCACGCCAGCCTTCCTTCAGGCAAAATTCAGACGAACTTTTGATCGCGTTTTCTGACCCTAAATCATTTTAATCCGATTCTTTTTTCCAAATTCACTTTAGATTCATGTACCTAAATTATTTACACAAAATCTAACTCAAAAAACTCAGGGAAACAACACTTAATCATCAAGAAACTCCTAAATCCCAACTCATATTCAAGAACGAAATCAATTCAAGAACAACTATCAAGAACATCAATTTCTCAATCATTTTAGGGCGTAAACACGTTGAATTGAACATGCTTGGCATGTGGGTGAACTAACACAACGCTATGTGATCTCACATACCTTGTAGGGATCAGCCTCGATGAATTCCACTCGCAAAGCTTGAACGTTCTCCTTGCTTCTCCTTCTCTTTTCTCCTCTTCTTTCCTCTTCTCTAAAACCCTAACTCTTTTCCAAAAGCATAAAAATGACCAAGTTCAGTTTAGACCCTTAATTAATTCAATAAAATGAATTAAAATAAAAGGGTAAGGAAAAGACCAAACTACCCTTAAAAATCCGGATTTGGACTTTCCTTAAACCAACAACCCAAATTCCAAAGGGCATAACTCACTCATCCGAACTCGAAATCATGCAAACTTGGCGGCGTTGGAAAGATAATTCTAAGATCTTTCCAACCATATCTGGAACTACACCTAACTCATCCTGAGATAGGAGTTATGTCGTTTGAAGTTGAGTAAAAAACTCACTTTAACTTACTTAAAATTTTCAAGATTTCCTTATACTTTCTAAAAAAATAGACTATTTCCACATTTTAAACTTCTTTCTAGTTCTTTCTAGTTGCGAGATGTCACATGTGTGTGCTTAAAGCCGTCCTTTTTAAAAAGTTAAAATTAATTAAATGTCATCATGTGTTCGGTTAAAAAAATAAGTGACTAATACAATATCAAAGTAATAAATCAAGGACAGTAACAACAAACACGAAATATATCCAATTAGTAAAAATAATCAAATAAACGGAAATATATCAAATTCAAATTCTATAAAAAGGGTTTCACTAGCGGAGTTGGCAGATCTGTCACACCTCTTCTTGACCTTTCTTAGAGATGTGACGATCTGTTTTGAAAAAAAAATAAAAAATCTTCAAAGCCAAAAAGGTCATTCATAATTATTACCGTGATTAGTTAGGGTACAAATATATTAATTACAAAAATATGACATTCACAACAAAATATGACCAAGGCCATTCATTCCTATGTTTAGTCTAAAGTTAAAGAATTAGCAACCCTATTAACTACAAAAATTATATTTACAAACAAAATACAAACTAGAAACACACTAAATTTAACTGCTTTCAGTATCAAATTAGAAGGTCTTCTATTCCCTCTATCCATAGAGTTTGTTGGCATTTTGAATAGCGATATAGAACTTCATATTGTATAATTCTATATATGACAAATTCATAGAGACCCATGATGAAAAATAAGAAAGAGGGAACACGAATTAATGAAAACTCTGACTGTTGACCTCCTCCTCCAGCTAGTCCTATGCTTGCTTGAGGAGTCATCATTTTTAAATAAAATTTATTAAATGTCACCATGTGTTTGGTTACGATCTTAGGTGTGTATTATTTCTTTTAAAATATATGTCTAGTGTGCAGCTATGCTCCTAGGCCAATCATTATTAATAAAAATTAGCAACTAACACAACATCAAAACAATAAATCATTAAATAACATATTAACAATAAACACAAAAATGTATTCAATTAATAAAAATATCCAAATAAAGGAAAATATATAAAGTTCAAATTCTAAAAAAATGAGTCGCAGCGGAGTCACTAGATTAGTTACACCTCTTTTGGACCTTTCTTCAGGATGAGACGGTCCTATTTTGAATCATAAAAGTTAAAGAGAAAATATTTTATTTTTCAAACCAAAGAAAAGTTATTCATAACTATTATAGTGATTATTAGAATACAAATATATTAGTTACAAAAATATGACTTTTACAACAAAAAATGACAAAAGCTATGCATGACTATGTTCAGTCTAAATTTAGAAAATTAGCAACGCTATTAATTATAAAATGTGACATTTACAAACAAAATACAAAATATAAACAAACTAAATTTAACTACTTCCAGTATCAAACAAGATGGTAACAGTTCGCAAAAAAATATTTAACCAATAAATCGAACCGAAAAAACACTATTGGTTTATTAATATTGGGTTATTGGGCTAACGGTTTTTAAACGGTTTTGCAAACATTTTTATTGGGTTATTGGTTCGGTTTCTGGTTTTATAATTTTTGTTAATGGTTAAACCACTAACCCAATAAGACTATACTAAATTTACTATTTTATCCCTAGACCAATAAACCTTAATTATATAACATTTTACAAAACCCTATTACTTTAATCTCAGTACTACTTAAAATCCTATTCCTCTTTGCCTCTACTAAATTTTCTATTTTATCCCTAGACCAGTAAACCCTAATTATATAATATATAAAATTTTACAAACCCTACTACGTTAATAATATATAATATTTTATAAACCCTACAACGTTAATCTCAGTATTACTTAAAACCCTATTACCTATTTGCCTCTCTGGCCTCTGCGACACAATGACAGTGCGGACTGCAGGCTTCATTCCACAAGGCTCAAGGAGGTATTATTTGTACTTCATTGTTTAGAATGCATTAAGTAATTTGAAAGTCTATTATTTGATTATTTGCTGCAATTGGTTGTTGTCTAAATCACATTTTACAGTGTCATACATTGATACACATGGCTGAAAATATTTTGACTAATAAGGTGGTGGTCATGGTGGACAAAATTAAGTCTTCTAATTCATCTGATACTAGTCAAATACAATCTATCCAATCAAAGGTAAAGAAAGAAAGGAAAAAAAGATCTCGTGCATGGGAACACTTTGGATCATTTGTTGATACAGAAGGATATAAGAAATCAAAGTGTAAGCACTACGGTCATGATTTTTATTCTGATTCAACTAAAAGTGGTACGACATCTATACTTAATCATTTATCAACATTTCCAAATATGCCTCGAGATGTTGATAAAATCCAAAACAAAATAGGCTTTCAACTTGTTTTGGGGGGTGTTGTGGGTGATGTAGTAGTTGTTTCTTCGAAAGTTGAACAAGAAAAATGTAGGAGGGTTTATGCCGCATGGTGATTCTGGATGAACTCCCTTTCAAGTTTGTTGTGAAGGAAGGTTTTAGACACTTTATGAATGTAGCGCAACCTCATATTAAGATTCCTTCTTGTAGAACTATAGCGCATGATTGTTTGAAACCTTTTGATGAAGAAAAACAAAGTTAAGGATATATTTTAAGAAAGCACAACAAAGAGTCTGCATAACCACTGATACATGGACCTCTTTGCAGCGAAGTAACTATATGTATCTGACTGCAAATTGGATCGATACTGAATATGTTATGCATAAGAGGATACTTAATTTCTGTCCAATTTCTAGCCATAGAGGTGTAGATATAGCTAATGATATTAGTAAGTGTTTACGTGACTGGGGGTTAGATAAAAATTTTACTATCACAGTCGATAATGCTAGTTCAAACAATGTGACTGTTAAAGAATTATCTAAGCAGTTCACTGTATTGACCAAGTTCCGTTATTACAGAAAAGTCAATGGGAAAATTTTTTTGGTTGGAAAACTTTTTCGTAGTAATTTGAAATTTCCCAACCTTGTCCAAATTTGAACGAAATCAGAGTCATTAAGGTGTGGGGAAATCTGGTAACAACCGGGTGATTTATTTATGATTTTGATTACATGGGTTGTTAGACAATTCATTAAGGAATCTGTATGACTTTACGGAATTGAATTCGGGTGAATAGAACTACCAGGATAGATATTAGCGTGAAGGGTAATTTCTGAGCATCGCTGGTTAAAGGTGTGTTGTGAAATGGGGGTCTTGGAATTATTAAAATAGCTCATTGTTCGTGCAAGCCGCCTTGGTAGTGGTTTTGGTCGCTCTGGCGGTGTCGATATAGCGGGGTGAGGGCCGCTGTGGCGGGCCAAACACGACTTAAAGTCATAAATAAACCCCAAAACATCTTTATTATGCACTTTTTGGTTTTTAGAGCTAAGGAACGAACCCCAGGTGATTCTTAACAGTTTTCCTTGAGGCTAAAGGTAAGGTTTTCACTCCCCGAATCCATTTTTCGATTTGTAGAACGTAATCTAATGAGTAAATATCGATGGGGAGGGTGTTGATTTAGAAACTATGGTGGAAAAAACCCTAGTTTGGATACCTGGGATCATGGGTTTGATCTAGGGTTCATAGAATTACTAGTAATTCGGGTAATTGGTGATTGTTTATTGATTTTCTTATTATATTGATCATTTGTAGACCAAGAACAAGTGGAATGAATTTAGAAAGGGAAGGATCAAGTTTCTTAGGATTTTAAACTTATTTCAAGGTAGGTGATGGTTGTGATTCTATGATTGTGTGATGTATGTTTGTCTTTTTCATTATGATACATGTATGTATGTGAATGTTGCATTATTGATCACACTTGTTGTAAATAAGGATATATGATTAACGAATGTCATTGAATCATGACTTAATTGTATGATTATGAGAATGTACTTGTGATTGTGATTGTGGCTTGTTAAATGGATCGGGTGTTGCATTCCGACACACTAACTTGGATTGGTTGCCACATTTCGACATAATTAAAGGATCGGTTGCCACGTTACGTCATAAACATTGGATCAGGTACCACATTTTGGTATGCTAACTATTTGGGTTTTGGTTCCATGAGAGAACCAATGACTTGTCATAATTGTGTATCTTGAGAAATGTGAAGTTATGCGTTGTTAGTACATGTTGATATATTGTATATGTTCGATATATGCACGTGATTATATTGTTGTATTGACTTATGTGTGTTGCACTTAGTAGGGTAGCCGCGTGATCCTACCAGTACACTGTGGTTGTGTACTGATACTGCACATTCTCTTTCTTTGTTGAGTACAGGGAATCATCAAGCGGCTATTGACAGACCTCTCTTAGAAGATCAGTGATCGTTCGAATTCAAGGGTTAGCCAACTCTCCTGGGATACCATGAGTTCTCCTTTCGTCTATGTCCACATTTCGGACTTAGACTTTCTAGTTAGTTGTTAGTTCATTAGTTGGGGTTGTAACCCTTCTTGTTTAGACTTTTGCTTCATTGTTAGATGTTTTGGTATATTGACTTTCAGGTTCTATGTATATTTTCTTCATTTTTTAGTTGTTAGATCTTTTGGAAGTTTATGGGAACTTCAGTTTTTAGATATTATTCTTGTTTCCATATCCTTAAATGCTTTAGCTTTTGGTTTAGTTGCTTGGTTTGGGTTGTAGTAGTGGTTCTCCCACTGGAGGGTTAGTATAGGTGTCAATCACAACGGTATAGGTCGTGACAAAGTTGGTATCAGAGCCTAGGTTCGTTGACAAAGTTGGTAGAGGTCGTGGAAGAGTAGCGCCTGCTGGGGATGGAGCTCCTGTTGAGAATGCTCCTAGGAATGAGAACCTCATGCGCATTATGATGACATAAAGGAGAATGTTGATGTTGAGAATGTTGAGACTATTGAGGAGGTTGGACAAGTGGAAGAGGTGCATGCTGAGACTATCGGTGTTCCTCCCATAGACCCAGTGTTAGCTCGACAGACGATGTCATTCTTGAAAGGGTTGGTTGATCCTGGAGTGCTTCCTTCTATTTAAGCAACTTAAGCTCCCGCTAATCCCCATGTTGCTAGCACTGCGCCTAAGACGGGTGGAACGAGAGGTAATGATGCTTTCTTCCATCCTTTGTTGGGTTCTGTTATGACTGGTAATGATCATGAAATGTTGACTAAAATTTTGAAGTTAAAGCCTCCTGTGTTTCTTGGTTCTGAGAATGAGGATTCTTATGAGTTTATCTTAGATTGCTATGAGATACTTCATAAGTTGGGAATTATCCATCAGCATGAGGTTGAGTTTGTGACCTTTCAACTTCAAGGTGAGGCTAAGCAATGGTGGAGAGCTTATATGGAATGCAGATCTTCAACTTTACCTCCCCTTACTTCGACCCAATTTCATGCTCTGTTTCTAGAGAAGTATGTACCTAGAACTTTGAGGGATCGCAAGAAGGATGAGTTCATGGCTTTGGAGGAAGGTGGTATGTATGTGGCTGCTTATGAGGCCAAGTTCCATGCTTTGTCTAGATATGCTACTCAATTGGTGACTACTGAGGAGGAGAGGATCCGTTTATTTATTAGGGGACTAAATTCTCAGTTGCATGTATTATGTGTTCATATGACCTCTACAGGGAGGAGCTTTAATGAGGTAACATACTATGTTAAGAAAGTGGAAGGGGTGAGGCAACACGGTCAGACTAAGGCATTGGCAAAAAAGGCTAAGAATTCAGGCAACTTTCAAGGTTCTTATTCCAAAGGTTCAGGGAGGCCAACGCTTGCAGCCAAACCAATTCAGTCCGCTATGCCCGCCTCTACAGGTAATTGCTAGGGAACTTCACCTCATAAATTGATACAGGATAGCCAGGAAGTCGCACCTTCAATGGGCAGCAGGCCATCTTTTGATCGTACAAGTTACAACTGTGGTGAACCTGGGCATTGAGGAGAGACTGTCCCCACCCATGAGTGTTGGACTCCACGCAGTAGCAGTATAAAGTAGTGGTACCTGTGGGGAATCGTAATAATGGTCGAGGGCATCCACAAGGTGGGCGAGGAGGTAATAAGAGAGGTCGTGGAGGTAGAGGAAATGGTAATGCAGGCAGGGGTAACGTGCAACCAGGCAGGGAAGTGGCTCGTCAAGATGATAGGGCTCAGTGTTATGCCTTTCTGGGCAAGAATGAGGTAGAGGCATCTGACGCGGTGATCACATGTACTATTCTTGTATGTGATCAGATGACTAATGTGTTATTTTATCCGGGTTCTACTTATTCCTATGTATCCGTGCGATTTGCCGTAGAATTTGTTATGATTTGTGATATACTTGATGTCCCTATCCATGTTTCTACCCCAGTTGGAGATTCAGTCATAATCACCCATGTCTATCGTGCTTGTCCTATTTTGTTTATGCGTTTTCAGACTTGGGCTGATTTGGTGATTTTTGATATTACTGATTTTGATATAATCTTAAGCATGACTTAGTTGTCCCCCTATTATGTTGTGCTTAATTGTAATACTAAGTCTGTAACTCTAAAAATTCCGGAAAGGGAAAAATTAGAGTGGGAAGGGGTATACAAGCCTCAGCAAGCTAAGATCATGTCCTCCATTTGGGCTAGAAAATTGATAGGGCAGGGTTGTTTGGCTTGTTTGGCTTATTTGGCTCATATTAGAGAAGTTGAGGTTGAGATTCCATCCATAGAGTCTATTCTTATGGTGTCAGAATTTAGAGACGTGTTGCCTAATGACTTACCTGGTATGCCTCCGGATAGAGATATAAATTTCTGCATTGATTTGAAGCCTGGTACGCGCCCCATTTCTATTCCTCCATATCGTATGTCTCCGGTAGAATTAAGAGAGCTTAAGACTCAAATCCAAGAGCTTCTTGATAAGGGATTTATTCGTCCTAGTGCTTCCCCATGGGGTGCTCCACTTTTGTTTGTTAAGACAAAAGATGGTAGTATGAGAATGTGTATAGATTACCGGCAATTGAATAGGGTCACTATTCAAAACAAGTATCCTTTTCCATGAATAGATGATCTTTTGACCAATTGCAAGGTGCATCAATTTTCTCCAAGATTGATCTAAGGTCTGGCTACCATCAGTTGAAAATTAGGTGTGAGGATGTGCCCCAGACGGCGGTTAGAACCCTCTATGGGCATTACGAGTTTCTAGTTATGTCCTTTGGCTTGACTAATGCGCCTGTTACCTTTGTAAGTTTAATGAATGGGGTGTTCCAGCCATTTCTTGATTCTTTCGTCATAGTCTCGATTGATGATATTTTGGTCTATTCGAAAAGTGAGGAAGAGCATGCCGACTATCTTTGTATCGTTTTGGGTGTTCTTGGGAAACAAAGGTTGTATGCTAAATTCTGTAAGTGTGAATTCTGGTTGACTTCGGTTGCATTTTTGGGGCATGTAGTTTCAAAAGAAGGAATAATGGTAGATCCTCAAAAGATTGAGGCGGTTAAGAATTGGGTTCGGCCTAGCTCTGTGATGGAAGTTAGGAGTTTTGTAGGGCTCGCTAGCTACTATCATCGATTTATGAAGAACTTTGCTTTTATTGCCACTCACTTAACTAATATGACAAAAAAAAAAGATATCATTTAAATGGACTAAAAAATGTGAGGAGAGCTTCCAAAAGCGCAAGACTCTCCTGACCATCGCGCCTACTCTAGCATTACCGGTTGAAGGTAAAGGTTTTATTATTTATTGTGATAATTCACATTCTGGTTTGGGTGTTGTGTTGATGCAGGATAAGAATAGTATAGCTAATGCCTCGCGTCAATTGAAGGTGCATGAGAGGAATTATCCAACACATGATTTGGAGTTGGCAGCGGTAGTGTTTGCTCTTAAGATCTGGCGGCATTACCTCTATGGTGTTAAGTGTGAAGTGTTTACTGATCATCATAGTTTGCAGAATGTGTTCACTCAAAAGGATCTGAATTTGAGACAGAGAAGGTGGATGGAGTTACTCAAGGATTATGATGTCACCATTCAATACCATCTAGGTAAGGCTAATGTAGTGGCAGACACTTTGAGTCGAAAGGCAGTAATTATGAGTAGTTTAGCTTGCTTGAGTGTATCCAAGCGACCTTTGGCTAAGGAAATCCAGAATTTAGAATCTAAGTTCATGTAGTTGGGCATCTAAAAAAGAGGGGGGGGGGGGTGTTAGCTAGCATTGAAGTGAGGGCCACATTCATTAAGGAGATCAAGGCAAAACAATTTGAAGATGAAAATTTGAAGGATCTTAGAAAGAAGACTGTGATTGGTAAGGCACAAGAGACCACTCTTGATGCAGAATGTGTGCTCACTTTTAAAGGAAGAATTTGTGTTCATCGAGTTGATGACTTGATTCAGAGATTGTTAGCAGAATCTCATGGTTCGCGATATTCTATTCATCCAGATGTGAGCAAGATGTACTGAGACTTGAATCGAATTTATTGGTGGTCGGGAATGAAGAAGGATATAGCGGAGTTTGTGGCTAAGTGTTAAAATTGCCAACAAGGGAAATATGAGAACCAAAGGCCTGCAGGTTTGCTTCAAAGAATGCCAATTCCGAAATGGAAGTGGGAAAGGATAGCCATGGATTTTGTGGTTGGTCTTCCCAAGACTTTGGGTAAGTTTGATTCTATTTGGGTAGTGGTTGATAGATTGACTAAGTCAGCCCATTTTAGTTATGTAAGAATAGATTATAATCCTGAATAATTGGCTAAGGTGTATGTGAAGAAGATAGTAAGGTTGCATGGGTTCCCCTCTCTATTATCTCAGACCGTGGTACCCAGTTCACATCCAAGTTTTGGAGGAAATTACATGATGAATTGGGCACACAACTCACTTTTAGTACAACGTTCCATCCATAGAAAGACGGGCAGTCAGAGAGGACTATTCAAGTGCTAGAAGACATGTTGAGGGCATGTGTGATCGACTTTAGAGGGCATTGGGATAAGTTCCTACCTTTGTATAAATTCTCCTATAATAATAGTTATCACTCCATCATATATATGGAACCATTTGAGGCACTCTATGGGAGGGGATGTAGATCACCCATAGGATGGTTTGAGGCTGGAGATGTGAAACCATTGGGGGGTCGATTTAGTGAAGGATGCTCAAGATAAGGTGAGGAGTATTCAAACTAAGCTTCTAGCAGCCTAGAGTAGACATAAGAAGTATGCGGATCATAAGGTAAGAGACATGGCATTTCAAACCGGTGAGAATGTTCTTCTTAAGATATCATCCATGAAAGGGGTGATGAGATTTGGCAAGAAGGGCAAACTAAGTCCATGATACATTGGTCCCTTTGAGGTTCTTGAATGTGTAGGATCGGTAGCGTATTGATTATTTTTACCTCCTAATATATCGGGTGTCCATCCGATATTTCATGTGACCATATTGGAGAGATATCATGGTGACGAGGATTATATCATTAAGTGAGACTCAATTGTGTTAGACAAGGACCTCCAATATGAGGAGGAACCGATTGCAATTCTTGATCGTGATGTGCGTAAGCTGAGGACCAAGGATATTAAGTTCGTGAAAGTTCAATAGAAGCATCATCCAGTTGAGGAATCTACTTGGGAGACCGAGAGGGACATGCGAGGCAAGTATCCTAATTTTTCATCGATTCATGTACAACTTCATTCCTTCCTTAGCCTATTTTTCCTAAGTTTGTCACTCGAGGACGAGTGATGGGTAAATAATTATCTATTATAATGACCGAATTTCTTCATTATAGAAAAGCCAACAGGAAAACTTTTGGGTCAGAAAACTTTTTCGTAGTAACTTAAAAAATTTCCCAACCTCGTCCAGATATGGATGAAATTGGAGTCATTAAGGTGTGGGGAAATCTAGTAAAAATTGGTTTACTTATTTATAATTTTGATTATATGGGTAGTTGGATAAGTCGTTAAGGAATCCATACAACTTTACGGAATTGAATTCGGGTGAGTAGAACTCCCGGAATCGATCTTAGCGTGAACGGTAATTTCTGAGTGTCGCTGGTTTAAGGTGTCTTGTGAAATGGGGGTCTTGGAATTATTAAAATAGCTCACTGTTTGATGCAAGTCGCCTTGGCGGTGGTTTTGGTCGCTTTGGCAGTGCCGCTATAGCGAGATTAAGGCCGCTGTGGCGGGCCAGACGCGACTAAAAATCGTAAATAGACTCCAAAACATCTTTATTCTACACTTTTCAGTTTTTAGAGCTAAGTAACGAACCCCAGGTGATTCTTGATAATTTTCCACCATTCTTGAGGATAAAGGTAAGGTTTTCACTCCTCGAATCCATTTTTCAATCCGTAGAACGTAATCTAATTGGTAATTATCGATGGGGGAGAGTTTTGATTTAGAAACTATGGAGGAAAAATCCTTAGTTTGGATACTTGGGATCATGGGTTTGATCTAGGGTTCATAGAATTTTTAGTAATTCGGGTAATTGGTGATTGTTTATTGATTTCCATATTATATTGATTATTTGTAGACCAAGAACAAGTGGAACGAATACGGAAAGGGAAGGATCAAGTTTCTTAAGGTTTCAAACTTGTTTCGAGGTAGGTGATGGTTGTGATTCTATGATTGTGTGATGTATGTTTGTCTTGCTTCATTATGATATATATATCTATGTGAATGTTGCATTATTGATCACACTTGTTGTAAATGAGGATATACGATTGACGAATGCCATTGAATCATGGCTTGATTGTATGATTATGAAAATGTACTTGTGATTGTGATTGTGGCTTGTTGAATGGATCGGGTGTTGTGTTCCGACATACTAACTTGGATCGGTTGCCACATTCAAATATAATTATGGGATCGGTTGCCACGTTCCGACATAATTATGAGATCCGTTGCCACGTTCTGGCATAAACATTGGATCGGGTACCACATTTCGGTATGCTAACTGTTTGGGTTTGAGTTCCATGAGAGAACCAATGACTTGTCATAATTGTGTATCTTAAGAAATGTGAAGTTATTTGTTGTTAGTACATGTTGATAAATTGTATATGTTCGATATATGCACGTGATTATATTGTTGTATTGACTTATGTGTGTTGCACTTAGTGGGGTAGCCGCGTGATCCTACCAGTACACTGTGGTTGTGTACTGATACTGCACTTGCTCTTTTTTTGTTGAGTACAGGCAATCATCAAGCGGCTATTGACAGACCTCTCTTAGAAGATCAGTGATCGTTCGAATTCAAGGGTTAGCCAACTCTCCCGGGATACCATGAGTTCTCCTTTCGTCTATGTCCACATTTCGGACTTAGACTTTCTAGTTAGTTGTTAGTTCATTAGTTGGGGTTGTAACCCTTCTTGTTTAGACTTTTGCTTCATTGTTAGATGTTTTGGTATATTGACTTTCAGGTTCTATGTATATTTTCTTCATTGTTTAGTTGTTATATCTTTTGGAAGTTTATGGGAACTTCAGTTTTTAGATATTATTCTTGTTTTCATATCCTTAAATGCTTTAGCTTTTGGTTTAGTTTCTTGGTTTGGGTTGTAGTAGTGGTTCTCCCACTGAAGGGTTAGTGTGGGTGCCAATCACGACGGTCTGAGTCGTGACATTCACTAAACGAGGGACAAATTTCATGAATGGAAATCACCTCCATGTGAGGTGTATGAATCATATTATAAATTTTATTGTTCAAGATGGTATGAAAGAGACTTTCGTGTCTATTGAACGGGTAAGACAAGCAGTGAGATACATTAGGCAGTCTCCGGCGAGGTGGAAAAAGTTCCAAGAATGTTGTGAAGTTGTTGATATCAATTGTAATTTTTTTTTATATGTTTCTACGAGGTGGAACTCCACATACTTGATGTTGAATAGGGCTATTGAGTATGAGAATGTGTTTTCGAGTTATTATGATCATGATATTGGCTTGTCACATTACCTTGAGTTTGTTGATGATGAAGATGGAACTCCTGTTGGTACACTCTTGAGTAATGACTGGGACCAAGTAAAGAGAGTTGTGAAATTCCTTCAAATCTTTTATGATCTCGCTGGAAAGGTATCTGGATCACTCTACGTCACATCAAATTTTCACTTTCTTAAGATTTGCGAGATTGCTTGTTATTTGAAATAATTGATATCGAGTGAAGATGTTCTATTGGGTAAAATTGCAGAGGATATGAGAGAAAAATTTGTTAAGTATTGGGGTACTCCAATCAAAATGAATAACATAATTTTTATTTCTTGTGTTTTGGATCCTCAACACAAGCTTATTTCAGTTGGTTTTGCACTAAAGATGATGTTTGGGGAAAAATAAGGACTAGTTTTAAAGAATGGAGTGGAAGACTACATGACTTTATTGTTTGCTGAGTATGTAAGTCTCTTTCCAAAGATAAAGGCAATCATCTCTCTTCATCTTTATCTAGCTCTTTCTTTGAAAATTCTAGCTTACTGCCTTCAAGTTCAAATTGTACTATACAATCGACATGATCTTTGGGGTCATTCATGGATGATATAATGAAACACAAAGCGGGAAATGGAGCAGCTGATTCTAAAACGAAATTGCAAAAATATCTCAATGAAGAAAATGAAGTTGAAAGCAACAAATTTAAGATCTTATTGGTGGAAAATAAATTCACCTAGATTTCTTGTTCTTGCTGAGATGGCTCAAGATGTGTTAGCTATTCCTATTTCGAGGGTAGCATCCGAGTGTATATTTAGTACTGGAGGACGTATCTTAGATTCATTTAGGAGTTCATTGACTCCTAAGGTTGTGCAAACTCTAGCATGCCTTCAAGATTGGATCCAGAGTGAATCAAGACATGTTAGTGTTGAAGAGGACTTAGATACCCTCGAGTAACTTGAACAAGGTAAGTATATTATAATTGTATTTATTTTGTTTTATTATTATAAACAGTTTTTTAACATTATTGCGAGTGATTAACATAAATTCTTGTTAGATTTGGCCAATACTAGCATTTTTTATGATTGACATGGAGTTGGAACTTGGATCTCTTGTTTTTTGCACTTGGATCTTGACATTTGGTAGGAAATACTATTTAGATCATCCCTACAATATCATGTGTAATGTTTTTGTTAATTTCAACAAAATTTGTGGTATTGTAATAGTAATACATGATGTTCTTCTTAGCTTCAAAAGAGAGAGAGGGAAATAGTAAGATCGATGTATTACTTTTGTGTAGTAGAAGTTGTTATTATATATCTTACGATATCTTGTTTTCACTGCAGTGTAAATTTCTGGAGAAACAAAGAACAAAAAGAGAAGCTTGAAGCATATCAGTTACCATGGAGGATTTTGGCAGCACATAATAAATCAAGAAATAGTTTATCTTGTTTCATTCTGTAATTGCAAGCACACTTCTAACTTGAATGTGCCAATTACCTAGACTTGCTGAAAAATCATTGTTACTTTCACACTTTTTTCTTTGAATGTGTCTAGTGTCTAAACTTGTAAGAAAAAATGATTGTTACTTTTATGATTATTACTTTCATGCCAAATGCTAGAAAAATCATATGGTTTATATGAAAATTTTGTTATCGTGTATATTAATATATGTGAGTATTTTCGTATTGGTTAAATTGAAAATCTAACCATTGAGTACCATAAACCAATTAACCAAAAATTGATAAGAAATATGTTAACGGTTTGGTTATTGATTTGATGTATTTACAAACCGATAAACCGAACCAATAACACTAAAACCGAATCGAACTAACCGATGCGCACCCCTACAAGATGGTCTTCCATCCCCTCTCTCCATTGATTTCATTGGAGTTTTATACAACAGTATGGAGATTCATACAGTATAACGCTACAGATGGAAAATTTATAGGGACCCCCGATGACAGGAATAGGTAAGAGGGAACACGAATCCATCAACACTCAGGTTTGGTGACCTCTTCCCCTGGCTAGTGTTGTGCGTGTGTGCTTGAGAAACTCTCTTTTTTTAAAAATAAAATTTATGAAATGCCACCATTTGTTCAGTTACGATCCTTGGTGCGTATTATTTTTTAAAAAAAATAGACGAAGTGTTGTGTGCGGCTACGGTTTCTAGGCAATTTTATTTTATTTTGAAAAATTAGTGAGTAATACAATATCAAAGCAATAAATCATTAAATAACATATTACCAACAAACATAAACTTTTCCAATTAATAAAAAAAAGTCAAGTAAAGTCAATATATAATGCTCGAAATTCTAAAAAAAAAAAGATTTCCCTAGCAGAGTTGCAGATCTATCAGACCTCTTCTTGACCATTTTGGAAGTGTGACGATCTTTTTTGAAAAAAAGAGTGATGTAGATAAATGTTTTTCATTCATACAAAAAAAAAGATTATTCATAATTATTGACGTGATTAATTAGGGTACAAATATATTAATTGCCAAAATATGACATTTACAACAAAAAATGACCAAGGTCATTCATGACTATGTTCCATCTAAAGTTAGGGAATTATCAATCCTATTAATTACAAAATATGCTCTTTTCAAATAAATAGAAAATACAAACAAACTAAATTTAACTGCTTCCATTATTGAGCTGGTAGGTCTTCTCTTTCTCTCTCCATCGAGCATGTTGGCATTTTAAAGAACTGTAAAGAAATCATACAGTATAGTGCTACATATGACAAATACATAGGGACCCTGAATCACAGAAATAAAAAAGAGGGAACGCGAATCCATGAACACTCCGATTGTTGTCCTCATCCTCTGGCTAGTGTGGTGCATGTTTGATTAGTTGTATTTTTTTTAAAAAAAAAATTATTAAATGCCACCATGTGTCCTATTTCAATTCTTGGTGCGGATTTTTGTGTGCGGCTACATTCCTAAACAATTATTTTTGGATAAAATCATTGACTACACAATATTAAAATAAAAATCATTAAATAACATATTAACAACAAACACAAAATGTATCAAATTAATAAAAATAGTCAAATAAAGGTGTCACTCCCCGAGCCTACACCCTGGACGTGGCTGGCAATCGAGAACCATTGTTGGCCCCAAGCAAACCCTTGGTCTGGCTTACTTACTCAACGGAAGACTTTACTCAAGATAAATATAGTTTAAAAGAATAACTGAACTACTCAATAAATAACTTAGAATGTAATAAATAACATTCACTGCCAAAGTGGTAACTCAAGTCTCAACTTAACTGAAAAGGGAAAGTAAAGACTCATGAACTAACATCAACTAACTCTGTCTATGAAGCCTCTAAACAACTGAGATGTACGTCGGGACAAGACCCACGACATCCTAATGAACTAAAATACTGAAAGCAATAAAAAGGATCCTCCAAAAAGCTAGGAGGCTCACCATCTGACTCTGAGTGCTCAACCTGATCAACGAGGCACTGGATGTTGATCTGGGTTACATGCATCTGCATCACAAGATCATGCAGGACAAACGGCATCAGTATATTGAATGTACGAGTATGCGAGTTGGACTAAACATAACATAGACTTGAAAAGATTTTGAAAGAAACACTTATGTTGGCTCTTCTCAACTCATGAACAACTTAACTCATAACAAAGCAATGAAACACATGCAATATATGAAAAGCTTTATAAAACAGTAAAAGCAACTTAGTTTATTAAAGAAAATGCAATAACAAACTCAAGTTTCTGAATATAATAAAGTAATATAATTTCTCTGGGAGTTTCTTTAACCGACAACCACCACTATGAGCCTAAGTGGTGATACAACGTCTTGCCCACGCTGCCAAAACTGTCCTATACTTTTTTGTCATATAGAACGCTTAACTAAGTGGATCCACTAGTCTATTCTAAAAGCATCTTAAGGAGTCATCTAAAAAGTATGATCATTTACTACCCATGATGGCTACATGGTTTATGGGGCTGTGAGTTATCTGAACTCTCCCACATAACGGTGCTCAATATTACTCCAAAAATACTCAGCTCATATGTTTAAAAACATAACTTCTTTCTTTGGTTTGAGATAATTACTCAAAAACTTAGCTTAAAAGCTCTCTTGGAAATCTCAGTTTCCTTTCTTGCTCAAATGTGAAAACATTTTAACTCTTGGGAATACTTAGTTCCCGTAATATCTTTGAAGAATGAACTTTACTCTTACTCTTTACTGAAAAACTAGCCCAGAGGCTCTTTTGAAAATCTCAGTTTCCTTTCTTGTTTAAATGTGAAAACATTAACTCTTTGGGAATACATAGTCCCGATATACTCTTTTGAAGAAATGCACTTCAAACTTTGCTCTTTACTCAACTCAAAACTCAAGTCTTAAAACAAAGTTAAAACATTTGTAAAAGACTTTCGGAAAACTTTATGAACTTCTCTTAACTTGACTCTTTACTTCGCTTGACTTGACTCTTAACTTCTCTTGACTTGACTCTTGACCTCTCTTGACTTGACTCTTAACTTTCCTTGAATTGCATTATGGATTTAAGGATTGTGATTTGTGATAGGAAAAATCTCATGATGTTTAGGAATGATTTTAGATAGCTAAACATGAGAAATGATCAAAAAATCACTGCCTGAAAATTAGTCTGCGACACGAAGGTGTATTTAAATTTTGGTCGCGAAAATAACTTTTGAAGCAGAGAGGTCCGTGACCTCGCCTCGATGCGAAGGGAAGAATACACTTCTGAGGAACACGTCCGTGACGCGGACTTGGTACCCAGTTTCTGCCCGACTTGTTCCGTCTTCATTTTCTAACCCTAATTCACCTAAACTCAATTCTTTTTCTCAAATTCCCTTTAGATTCAGATACCTAGTATGTATACACAAGAATCTAACTCAAACAACTCAAATAAACAACATTTTAACCTCAAGGAACTCCTCAATCTCAACCTAACTCAAGAACGAAGGTCAATTTCAAGAACACCATTCAAGATTTATCAACTTTCAACTTTCTAGAACAAACTTCGCTGAAATAAACATGATTGATGCATGGGTGAACGAACCCAACGCTATGAAAGACTCACATACCTCTTTAGGGATCAACCCTTTTCGAAATCCACAAGCTAAACCTTCAAGAACGATGAACTTTGCTCTTTGTCCTGTTGCGTTCTTTCACCAAAAACCCTAGCGTAAATTTTCAATTGTCTAAACTTAACCAATTCATTTTAGACCCCAATTTAATTGCTAAAAACGAATTAACTTAATTGGGTGGTGAAAATTTCATAATGCCCTTCTAAAATCATGATTGGACTTTCCTTAATTGAACAACCTAACTTACAATAAGCATACCTCACTCATACGAACTCAGAATCGTGCAAACTCGGTGGCGTTGGAAAGATTATTCCAAGATATTTCCTACGATATCTGAAAACACACCTAACTCATCCTGAGATAGGAATTATGGTTGTTTGAAGTTGACCAAAAACACAAACTTAACTTAACATAACCAATTTTCCAGATTTTTATTATTTCCAAATATCACTCTTTCTAATTCTTGCTCTTTCTAGTTTCTTTCAATTTGCGAGATGTTACAATATCTCCCCCTTGAGAAAATTTGTCCTTGAATGGGATTACTCTTAGTAGGATAAGGGTGTAACATTTATCATTCAGCTCAAACACCCAACAAACAATGCAATTATAACATGGTAATCTTATAAATAAAAGCCAAGAAAAGGATTAGTACCTTAATTTGGAACTTCTACGGATTCGAAGAGATGTGGATACCTCTTCTTCATATCTTCCTCAGCTTCCCAAGTAGCTTCCTCAACAAACTAATTCCTCCAAAGAACTTTGATTGATGCTACCTCTTTTGTTCTCAACTATCGAACTTGGCGATCTAGAATCTGAACATGAACCTCTTCATAAGATAAGCTATCCTTGCTACCAATATCTTTATGTGGTATGATCAATGAAGGATCACCCATACACTTTTCCCACATGGATATGTGGAACACCGGATGGACTGCGGCTACTTCTTGTGGTAGCTCTAACTCATAAGCTACATTGTCAATCCTCTTGGATATTCTGTAAGGCCAATATACCGGGGACTAAGCTTCCACTTCTTACAAAATCTCATAACACCCTTCATGGGTGAAACTTTCAAGTAAACTCAATCATCTACTTCAAACTCTAACTCCTTCCTCCTACCATCAGTGTTGGATTTTTGACGACTTTGCCCTGTTTTCAATCTCTCTTTAATAACTTTCACTTTCTCCATAGCTTGATGAACTAAGTGTGGTCCTATCAACCCTACTTCACCAACTTCAAACTATCCAATAGGAGATCTGCATCTTCTCCCATAAAGAGCCTCATATGGAGCCATTTGGATGCTAGCATGGTAACTATTGTTGTAAGCAACTCAATGAGACGTAGGTGATCATCCCAATTACCCTTGAACTCAATCACACAATCCACCTTGATACCTCAAAACACTATCTCCCCCTTGTTCAAAAGCCATCACTTTTTACTTAGGAACACTTACCTTTAACTCAAGAAATAAAGGATCTTGGTCTCGTTTATCTTTTACTTCTAACACTAATGATGATTCAGACCCATTCATCACTACTACTACTCCTTCTAAGGAATCTATTAATCGAACCCCTAATCGTGCAAGTCTATTCATATCATTCGCTAAATCTTTCTTATCTTCCTCAAAATGGGCGGTACTACCCATAGACAACCTACTCAAGGCTTCAACAACAACATTAGCCTTACCTGGGTGATAAAGAATACTCATGTCATAATCCTTGAGTAATTCCAACCACCTCCTTTGTCTGAGATTAAGTTTTTTCTGAGTAAACACATAGTGAAGACTCTTGTGATCGGTGAACACATCCACATGAACACCATAAAGATAATGACGCCACATTTACAAAGCAAATACTATAGCAGCCAACTCTAAGTCATGGGTTGGGTAATTCTTCTCATGAACTTTCAACTGTCTGGAGGCATAAGCTATAACTTTGTCGTTCTGCATCAACACACAACCCAAACCAACTCTAGATGCATCACAATACACAAAAAAATCTTGAGTACCTTCTGGTAAGGTCAATATTGGGGCAGTAGTCAACCTTCTTTTCAATTCCTGAATGTTTTTCAAAGAAACTTCAGACCATTGAAACTTCACTATTTTCTGAGTCAACTTGGTCAAAGGGGACGAAATAGATGAGAACCCCTTTACGAACCTTCTATAATATCTAGCCAACCCCAAGAAACTCCTAATATCATTTGTAGATGTGGGTCTAGGACAATTCTGCACTGCCTCAATCTTTTGGGTATCAACTCTAATTCCATCAACGGAAACTATGTGGCCCAAGAATGCCACAGACTTAAGACAAAACTCACATTTAGAGAACTTAGAATATAACTCCTTATCTTTCAAAGTCTGAAGAACTATTTTGAGATGGCTAGTATGATCTTCTTCATTCCTTGAATAGGTTAGTATGTCATCAATGAAGACGATAACAAACATATCTAAATAAGGTTTAAAAACTCTATTCAAAAGGTCCATGAATGTTGCAGGCGCATTGGTAAAAACAAAGGACATGACCAAAAATTCATAATGACCATAACAGGTCCTGAATACTGTCTTTGGAAAATCACATTCCCTTACTCTTAACTGATGGTAGCCTGATCTGAGGTCTATCTTACTGAAACAAGAAGCACCCTGAAGCTGATCGAAAAGATCATCAATTCTCAGAAAATGATACTTATTCTTGATGGTAACCTTGTTCAACTAACAGTAATATAGACACATCCTAAGAGAATCATCTTTCTTTCTCACAAAAGGGACCAGAGCGCCCGAAGGTGAGATACTTGGTCGAATGAAACATTTATCTAGCAGATCTTTCAACTTCTCTTTAAGCTCTTTCAACTCTATTGGTGCCATTCTATATGGTAGAATAGAGATAGGATGAGTATCGGGAAGAATGTCTATGCCGAAGTCTTTTTCTCTCTCAGGAGGGACTCCGGGAAGATCATCAAGAAAGACTTCTGGAAACTCCTTTACTATAGAAACTGACTGAATAGGAGGTATCTCAACACTAGAACCATTAACTCAAACTAAGTGATAGACACACCCCTTGGAAACTAACTTTCTCGCCTTAAGGTATGAAATAAAATGACCCCTAGGCACTGTTAAACTGCTCTTCAACTCTATAGGGGGTTCACTGGAAACTGGAACTTGACTACTCGAGTTCTACAATATATTGATGCTTAACATGCATGAAGCCAGTCCATACCTAGAATGACATCAAAATCTACCATGTCTAACTCAACTAAATCAGCCATGATACTCTTGTGATTGACGAAAATGGAACAATCACTATAGAGGTGTTGAAACACTGAAGGGCTCAAGAAGTTTCTCAGGAAGAACATCAAATTGAAGACATGGATCATACCAATGGCAACATCTGGCGAATTCTCTTGCTCTCGGTGACTAGTGATAGCATAAAGACGGTTTCCTTCTCTGCCTGCCCTTGAAGTAGCTCATCTAGATCCAGCTCTATCTAGTGGAGCAATTGAAGAAGACTGGGCTCTAATGCCCCCATTACCATTACTCTGTCTTCTCTTAGGACACTCTCTCATAAAATGACCATTCTGGCCACACTTGAAGTAACTAGTGGAGCCATCACGACACACCCCTAAGTGGCTCCTACCACACTTAGCACATGCAGGAGTCTTAGTACCCCCTTGTGCCTTACTACCTTGCGAATGCGTAGGTCTAGCTCTGAAGTTCTGAGAATTCTGACTATTGTACTCACATTTGTTCGTTGGTGCAGGTGCACTACGAGATGATGGAGCAGGTCCTTTTTGCTTATGTTGGAAAGAAGACCGGTTCACATTACTCTTTTGCTGCCCGGGATTCATTCCCTGATGTCTTTGCCCACTTATTCTCAAACCCTTCTCTATCCTTCGACTGGTCCTTCTCAACTTATTACACATGGATATTCAGCCTTTCTATGCCCATGTAACCTATTAGAATGGTTGCCTTACTTTCCTTACTTGACAGACGAGTCAACCTAACTACAAATAAACTCATCTTGCTCCTCATGTCAGCAACCATCTCTTTGCTTCTCTTAGCTCACGAGGAAAGAAATGCCTCATGAAGGCACTCTCGACCATAGGCCAGCTCAAAATCAGTTACGCGTAAGCACGAGTTAGAAAGAGACTTTTATAGAGATACACTCTATCACACAAAGTGAGTATGAAAGAAGTGAAGGAATTCCTAAATGTTGCAGCCTCTTAATTATAATGTGGTGCACTTCACACCGATAACTAGGACTCTACAGACATGACTTCATAGACTCCATAGGATTCTTGAACTCTGTGCTCTGATACCAACTTTGTCACGGCCCGAGCCTACACCCTGGACGTGGTCGGCACTCGAGAACCATTGCTCGCCCCAAGTGAACCCTTGGCCTGGCTTACTTACTCGGCGGAAGAGTTTACTCAAGATAAATATACTTTAAAAGAATAACTGAACTGCTCAATAAATAACTTAAAATGTAATAAATAACATTCACTGCCAAAGTGGAAGGGAAAGTAAAGACTCCGGAACTAACATCAACTAACTCTGTCTATGAATCCTCTACACAACTGAGATGGACGTCAGGACAAGACCTACGACATCCTAATGAACTAAAATAGTGAAAGCAATAATAAGGATCCTCCGAAAATCTAGGAGGCTCACCAACTGACTTTGAGTTCTCAACCTGATCAATGAGGCGCTGGATGATGATCCTTGTTACATGCATCTGCATCATAAGACGATGTAGGCCAACTGACATCAGTACATTAAATGTATAAGTATGCGAGTTGGAATGCTAAACATAACATAGGCTTGAAAAGATTCTGAAAGAAAACACTTACCTTGGCTCTTCCAACTCATGAATAACTTAACTCATAACAAAGCAATGAAACACATGCAATATATGAAAAGCTTTATAAAACAGTAAAATAAACTTAGTTCGTTAAACAAAATGCAATAATAAACTCAACTTTATGAATATAATAAAGTAATATAGTTTATGTGGGAGTTTCTCTAACCGACAACCACCACTATGAGCCTAAATGGTGATATATCGTATTGCCCACGATGGCAGAACTGTCCTATACTTTGCCATCATATAGAACGCTTAACTAAGTGGATCCACTAGTCTATGCTAAAAGCATCTTAAGGAGTCATCTAAAAAAATGATCATTTTAACCCATGATGACTACATGGTTTATGGGGCTGTGAGTTATCTGAACTCTCCCCCATATCGGTGCTCAATACTACTCCCAAAATACTCAGCTCATATGTTTAAAAACATAACTTTCTTCTTTGGTTTGAGATAATTACTCAAAAACTTAGCTTAAAAGCTCTCTTGGAAATCTCAGTTTCCTTTCTTGCTCAAATGTGAAAACATTTTAACTCTTGAGAATACTTCGGTCCCGTAATATCTTTGAAGAATGAACTTTACTCTTACTCTTTACTGAAAACTAGCTCAAAGACTCTTTTGGAAATCTCAGTTTCCTTTCTTTTTAAAATGTGAATACATTTACTCTTTGGGAATACATAGTCCCGATATACTCTTTTGAAGAATTGCACTTCAAACTTTACTCTTTACTCAACTCAAAACTCAAGTCTTAAAATAAAGTTAAAATATTTGTAAAAGACTTTTGGAAAACTTTATGAACTTCTCTTAACTTGACTCTTTACTTCGCTTGACTTGACTCTTAACTTGACTCTTGACTTCTCTTGACTTGACTCTTAACTTTCCTTGAATTGAATTATGGATTCAAGGATTGTGATTTGTGATAGGAAAAATCTCATGATGTTTAGGAATAATTTTAGATAGCTAAACATGAGAAATGATCAAGAAATCACCGCCTGGAAACTAGTCCGCGACACGAAGGTGTAATTATATTTTGGTCGCAAAAATAACTTTTTGAGGCAGAGAGGTCCGTGACCTCACCGCGATGCGAAGGGAAGATTACACTTCTGAGGAACACGTCTGCGACGCGGACCTGGTAACCAGTTTCTGCCCGACTTGTTCCTTCTTCATTTTCTAACCCCAATTCACCTAAACTCAATTTTTTTTCTCAAATTCCCTTTAGATTCAGATACCCAGTATGGATACACAAGAATCTAACTCAAACAACTCAAAGAAACAACATCTTAACCTCAAGGAACTCCTCAATCTCAACCTAACTTAAAAAAGAAGGCCAATTTCAAGAACACCATTCAAGATTTATCAACTTTCAACTTTCTAGAACAAACTTCGCTGAAATAAACATGATTGGTACATGGGTGAACGAACCCAATGCTATGAAAGACTCACATACTTCTTTAGGGATCAACCCTTCTCGAAATCCACAAGCTAAACCTTCAAAGAACGACGAACATTGCTCTTTCTCCTCTTGCGTTCTTTCTCCAAAAACCCTAGCGTAAATTTCCAATTGTGTAAACTGAACCAATTCAGTTTAGACCCCAATTTAATTGTTAAAAAAAATTAACTTAATTGGGTGGTGAAAATACCATAATGCCCTTCTAAAATTCGGATTGAACTTTCCTTAATTGAACAGCCCAACTTTCAATGGACATAACTCACTCATACGAACTCGAAATCGTGCAAACTCGGCGGCGTTGGAAAGATTATTCCAAGATCGTTCCTACGATATCTGGAAACATCTAACTCATCTTGAGCTAGGAGTTATGGTCGTTTCAAGTTGACCAAAAACTCAAACTTAACTTAGCTTAACCAATTTTCCAGATTTTTATTATTTCCAAAAATCACTCTTTCTAATTCTGGCTCTTTCTAGCTTCTTTCAATTTGCGAGATGTTACAAAAGGTCAATAAATGAAACTTGAATTCTAAAAGAGAGAATTTCTCCAGTAGAGTCGTCATATCTGTCACACCTCTTAGTTACTTTTTCCAGGATGTGAGGGTCTTATTTTAAAAATAAAAGATAAAGAAATAAATCATTTTTTAAACCAAAGAAAGGTCATTCATAAATAATACCGTGATTTATTAGAGTACAAATATTTGAGCTACAAAATTATGGACTTTATCACAAAAAATGATCAAAGTCATTCATGACTATGTTCAGTCTACTGTTAGGGAATTAACAATCCTATTAATAACAAAATAAGACCTTTACAAACAAAACTAAATACAAACAAACTAAATTTTAATACTTTTTAGTATCAAAGTAGAAGATCTTCCAATTCCTCTTTCCATTGAGCATGTAGGCGCTTAAAAAAACCGTATAGAAATTTACGTTGTGTAATGCTATAGATGACAAATTCATATAGATCCTTAATGACAGAAATAAATAAGAGGGAACACGAAATCATGAACACTACAGTTGTTGACCTCCTCCTATGGCTATTGTTGTGTGTGCTTATGGAATCTTTTTTTTTCTAAAAATAAAATTTATCAAAATGTCATAATGTGTTCGGTTATAATACTTGGTTTATATTATTTTTTTAAATAAAAGAAGTCTTGTGTGTAACTATGCTTCTAGGGAAAAAAATTCTCATAAAATTAGTGACTACCACAATATTAAGATAATAAATCATAAAATAACATATTAACAACAAACACTAAGGAGTCGTTTGGTAGAGTGAATTAGAAAATATAATGCACGCATTAGGTATGTGTATTAGTAGTACCGTATTTGGTACACTTTTTCTTGCCATGTATAACTAACTCCATTGTGTATTAAGTTGTGTATTACTAATACCAAGTAATTTTAGGTATTAGTAATACATATCATTTCACACTACATTAAGATTAAATAATTACAAAACTACCCTCGTAGCCTTTTTAAAACATTTCCTAACATTTTCTCTTTTTTTTCATTTTCTTTCTTGTCATATGTTTTTTTTTTTTTTATTTGTTTTTCAATGTCTTTTAATTTGTTGGTGTCTTAATAGACTTTATGGCCTCTTAAATATCCTTTTTTTTTTAAAATAATAATCTAATTTTAATATAATTTAATAAACAAAATTACTATTGTGGAGATAAATTTGATAAAAAAATTCTTTGCCAACTTTTCACAAAAATATTTTGTCTCAAATAGTACAATTATTTAATATTATTTTTGAAAAGAAGAAGAAGAAGAGGAGTTAATGATGTTTTAGCAAAGAACTTTGTTGCAAGGGAGTGTAAAAATAAATAAAGTGTGAATGATATTTTTGTAAACACTTATTTTTAAATAGAAATTATGCAAGATTTGTTATTTTTAATACATCAATCCAAACAGTGTATAAGAAAAAATGATTGCATAACTAATGCAAGCATTACTAATACAAGCACTACTAATGCACCCTATTTTGCATTATTCTTATACACTCTACCAAACGACCCCTAAATGTATCTAATTAATAAAAATAGTCATATAATGGTCAATATACAAAAATTGAATTTTAAAAATAGTTGTTTTCCAAATGGAGTCACTAGATTTGTCACGCCGTTTCTTGACTTTTTCGGAATGTGACTGTCTTTTTTGAAAAATAAAAGTAAAAGAGAAAAATATTATTTTTAAACCAAAGAAAGGTCATTCATAACTATATTCATGATTAGTTATGATACAAATATATTAATTACAAATATATTACTTTTACAACAAAAAGGGACCAAGGCCATTCATAACAATGTTTAGTTTAAAGTTATGTAAATAGCAACCCTAGTAATTATAAAATATGGCACGTCCAAATAAACTACTTCATGTAACAAACATGAAGGTCTTTCATCCCTATCTCCATTGAGCTCGTTAGCGTTTTAAAGAGCGGGATATAGAACTTCTACAGTATAATGTTATAGTTGTCAAATTCATAGAGACCCATGATGACAGAAATAAGCAAGAGAAAATACGAATTCATGAACACTCAAGTTGTGGACCTCCTCTTCGAGCTAGTGTTGTGTGTGTTTGAGAAGTTGTCCTTTTTTTTTTAAAAAAAATTATTAAATATCATCATGTGTTCAGTTAAGATTCTTGGTGCGTATTAGTTTCATTTTTATTTAAAAAAATAAGTGTTGTGTTCGGCTATGCTTCTAGGCAAATATTTTTTTGTGAAATTAGTAACTAACACAATATCAAAGTAATAAATCATTAAATAACATATTAACATCAAACACAAAATGTATCTACTTAATAAAAATAGTTAAATCAAGGTTAATATACAAAGGTCAAAATTTTAAAAAAAAAATATCTCCAGTGGAATCGTCAGATCTGTCACACTTGTTTTTGACCTTTCTTCAGAATGCGATAGGTTTTTGTAAAACATAAAAGTAAAAGAGAAAAATATTTTTCTTTCATATCAAAGAACGGTTATTTATAATTATTGTTGTGATTAGTTAAGATGAAATATATTAATTAAACAAATATGAGATTTTAAAAAAATGACCAAGGTCATTAATGACTATGTTCAGTCTAAAGTTAGGCAATTAACAACCCTATTAATTACAAAATATGACATTTACATATAATATAAAATATAAATAAACTAAAGGCAAAATGGTTTGATGGACCCTTATATTTATATCAGATTGTAAAGTGAATCCTTTTACTTATGGCTTTGTCAAGTTAACACAATATTTTAAATCTTTTAAATCTTTTACTTAATGAAACACAATATTTTAAATATTTATTTCATTTGAAGAAGGTGCATGTAATACAACCAAATACATGTAGAATCCACGTCATTTTTTAATGACAAGTCAAAAATTAAATATTAAAAAATAATTAATATTTTTTTAAAAAAACTATTTTTTCCTCTCTAGTTGCACCTCATTTCCCATCTCTTTCATTCTCATCTAATAACCCAAGCCGCCCCCAAAATCCAAACCCACCTCCCACTCCCATCATTTTCCATTTTCCTTAAGCACAAAACATATACCTGCTGCCATAGCTATAGCTTGAGAATTGGGTGTTCTCGTTTGGCAAGTTTATATAAAAGATGAAATTTCTCTTCTTGACCCATTGCTTGTAAAGCTATACATAAAGTTTTGTTCCCCAGAACACTCCGAGATTCAAGAATCCTTAGAAAATTGTTGAGAAGACATAAATCTCCAGCGATAAAAAATGTTGGCTTGAAGCAACCGTGGAGATTTTAGCAGAGATGGTGACAATTTTCTTCCTAATCTTCAGGAAACACCTGAAAATCGAGTAAATGGACCTGCATCAAAATGATTCCTTGAGCCATTGCAATCAATACATTCGTGTCATCTTCGTGTAACAACACAAGCGATGAGTCCAACAATGAGTTATTTGACTCAGTCGTCTTGATCTGAAGTTGAGTTATCAAATTTCTCAATTTAACCCGTACAATCTTGTTATTTGAGCTTTCAATTTGCAAAGAAGTTTTCAATTTAAACCTTCAAATTAAAAGCTCAAATTATGTAACTCATTTTAAATTTGAAGACAATTAAATCAGCCCAAAGAATCATTCAACAAAAAACTCGTTCTTCTTCTTCTTTCCAATTTGTATGTGTTGTAGGATGTTTGAAGAATGAGTAATTTCTTTTAGAAATGAAGTGAGATTACAAAAAGAATTAATGGTGGAAAATATGGGGGGTTGTGACCTAATCTTTTCTCTACAGAAAAAGAGAAGAAGAATGGGATATTTTTTTTTCCTATTTTAAAATATATTTTTTTCTGAAAAAGTGTATTTTTAATGAAAAACATTAATTTCACGCTCTTAACTTGCGTGTGCCTCACACATTTTTCCAACTCAGCAATTTTACTGCCACATAAGTTTGGTTAATGGTCAGAGGTGTTTAAAATGTTGTGTTTTATTGAGTTCAAGGGTTCACTTGACAAAGTCATAAGTAGAAGGGTCCACTTTACAATCCGATACAAGTATAAGGGCCTATCAGACCATTCTTTTAAAAAGCGGTGTAAAAATTCATACAATATAATGCTACAAATGACAAATTCATAGAGATCTTGAATGACAGAAAAAGTAAGAGTGAACGTGAATTCATGAACACTCTGACAGTTGACCTTCTTCCTGCAATTAGTACGTTGTGTGTTTGAGAAGCTATCTTTTTTTTAAATTTTTTTTTTATTAAATGTCACCATATGTTCGATTTCGATTCTCGGTGCATAATATTGTGTGCCGCTACACTCCTATGAAAATTGTTTTTTTCTTGTTAAATTAGTGACTAACACAATAACAAAGCAATAAATTATTAAATAACATATTAACAACAAATACAAAATGTATCCAATAATAAAAATAGCCAAATAAAGGTCAATATACAAAGCCTGTATTCTAAAAAAATGGGTTTCCCCAACGTAGTCATCAAATCTATCACACCTTTTCTTGACCTATTTTTGGGATATGACGGTCTTTTTTGAAAAATAAAAATTAAAGAAAAAATATTTTTGTATTCAACCCAAAGAAATGTCATTCATAACCATTACCATGATTAATAAGGGTATACATATATTATTTACAAAAATATGACCTTTAAAATAAAAAATAGCAAGGCCATTCATGAGTATGTTCAGTCTAAAGTTAGGGAATTAGCAACCCTATTAATTACAAAATGTGACCATTACAAAGATAAATTGGTTAAATATCCCCTCAATCTATTGCTCGATCCTCAACTACACACCAATACTTAATTACGGAATTGGACATTGAGACAAAAAATGAAGCGGAAATCGCTTCGCTTTCTACCTATTTGGGTCCATTTCATAAAATACAAACTCTATTTTATATATATTTTGATAAATACTTCGAGTCAGACTAGAGACTAAAGTATAAGAGTAGAAGATGGCCTGTGACTGAGAGAAGGCGGCCTCTCTCGGGCTCGAGAAAGACAATTTGGCCGAGAAGTGCAATTGAGAAGTATCCTCCTTCTTCCATTTAAAATACTTCAAGGGAGTAATAGGACCCCCTTCTCCTTTAGGATAGGATCCTCCTTCATCGAGAAGTGCAATTGAGAACCAACGGAAAAAGAACTATCTTCAAAGATAACGATGATAGCACATTTATTAAATTTAATAATAACAATCATTTTTTTTGCAAGTAGATGATTAGAAGTCATTAAAAAAAGGGGCAAAGGTTGGTGGGTATGTTGTGGTGTAGTGGAGATGGCGAAGGAAGGTGGACCAAAGGAGATGAGCTATCGTGGAACAATGAAGAAAAAAGAAGAAGAAGATTTAAGAAGAGGAAGAATGGCGATGAGATTTGGCAATGGTGATTAGGGCAAGAATGGTGGAGAAAAACTAGAATGATTATTATTTTATTTTTATTTTACTCTGAAAGAAAGCGCGTTTATTACACTGGGCAACAAAGATTTTGGGGTGACATTTTAAGGGTATTAATATCTTAGTTTAAATTATTTCAGGGGGGTAAAAGGACCCACGTAAAGTAATGGTGTGTAGTTGAGAATTGGGTAATAGATTGAGGAGGCATTTGGCCATTTTCTCCCTTTACAAACAAAATTTAAAATACAAACAGACTAAATTTAACTAATTCCAGTATCAAACTACACGGTCTTCCATCTCCTCTCTCCATTAAACCAATTAGCATTTTAAAAACCTTTATAGAACTTCATACAATATAATTCAAAAGATGGAAAATTCATAGAGACCCATTTTGAAAAAAATAAGCAAGAGGGAACACAAATACTTTGGTTGATGACCTTCTCCACCGGTTAGTTCTGTGCATGGTTGAGAAACTTTTTTTAATTTTTTTTTTTATTAAATGCCACTATCTGTTCGGTTACGATTCTGTGTGCGACTCCCTAACAAATCTTTTCTTTTTTATAAAATTACTGACTAACTCAATATCAAAGTAATAAATAATTAAATAACATAGTAAAATCAAATACAAAATATATCCAATTACCAAAAATAACTAAATAAAGTCAATATACAAAGCTCGAATTCTAAAAAAAGGGTTCATCCAACGGAGTCGCTAGATATGTCACACCTCTTCTAGACCTTCCTTCGGGATGTGACAGTCATTTTTTGATTGATAAAATTTAAAGAGAAAAATAAAAAAAAATCAAACAAAAGAAAGACCATTCATAACTATTACCGTGATTAGTTAGAGTACAAATATGTTACTTTCAAAAATATGACCTTTACAATAAAAAATGACCAAGGCCATTCATGACTATATTCAGTCTAAAGTTAGAAAATTAGCAACCCAACTTATTACAAAATATGACCTTTACAAACAAAATACAAAATACAAAGAAACTAAATTTAACTACTTCTAGTATAAAACTAGAAGGTCTTCCAGCCACTCTTTCCATTGAGCCCGTTGGTATTTTATAGAGTGGTATAAAACTTCATACGGTATAATGTTACAGATGATGAATCCATACAGACCCTCGATGACAGAAATAAGCAAGAGTGAACACGAATCCATGAACTCTACGATTTTTTATCTCCTCATACGCTAGTGTTGCACGTGCTTGAGAAATTCTTTTTTTTAAAAAATAAAATTTATTAAATGCCACCATGTGTTCAGTTACGATCCTTGATGCGTATTATTTTTTTAAAAAAAAAAGAAGTCTTGTGTGCGGCTGCACTCCTAGGAAAACTTTTTTTTCTATAAAATTAGTGACTAACACAATAATAAAACAATAAAAATTTAAATAACATATTAACAACAACCACGAAATATATCCAATTAATAAAAATAGCTAAATAAAGGTCAATCTACAAAGCTCGAATTCAAAAAAAAAAAGATTTCCCCAACGGAGTCTCCAGTTTGTCACACCTCTTCTTGACCTTTTTTTGGGATGTGACGGTCTTTCAAAAAATAAAAATTAAAGAGAAAAATGTTTTTTTTTCAAACCAAAGAAAGATCATTCATAACTATTGTCGTGATTAGTTAAGGGTACAAATGTATTAATTACAAAAATATGACCTTTACAACAAATAATGACCAAGACCATTCATGATTATGTCCAGTCTAAAGTTAGACAATTAGCAATCTTATTATTACAAAATATGACATTTACAAACGAAATACAAAATACAAACAAACTAAATTTAACTACTTTCAGTATCAAACTGGAAGGTCTTTCATCTCCTCTCTTCATTGAGTCCGTTAGCGTTTTAAAGAGCGGTATGTAACTTCATTCATGATGATGCTACAGATGAAAAATTCATAGAGACCCCGATGATAGAAATAAGCAAGAGGAAATACAAATCCATGAACAATACAACTGTTGACGTCATCCTCCAGCTAGTTTTGTGCATGCTTAAGAAGCCGTTCTTTTTTTAAAAAATAAAATAAATTGAATGTCACCATGTGTTTGGTTACGATTCTTGGTGTGTATTATTATTTTTTTTAAAACGAAGTCTTTTGTGAGGTTAAGATCCTAGGCAAATAATTTTGTTTGTAAAATTAGTGGCTATTACAATATCATAACAATAAATCGTTAAATAACATATGAACAACAAACACAAAATAATCCAATTAATAAAAATAGTCAAATAAAGGTCAATATACAAAACTCAAATTCTAAAAAATGATTTCCCTAGTGGAGTTGCCAGATCTGTCACACCTTTTCTTAACCTTCTTCAAAATATGACGGGTTTTTTTAAAATAAAAATAATAGAATATTTTGTGGAGTCGCCACTCGTAATTGAGTTTTTTTGGGTTCCAAGTTACCTTATAAATTTCTAATTAAAAGAAGTTGACTATTTATTTTTTAGTAGCGTAAATGCACACAAGATTATTTTTTTTAAAAAAAGGACGGCTTCTCATGCACGCACAACACTAGTTAGAGGAGGAAGTAAGCAGCAGGAGTGTTCATGGATTTATGTTTCCTCCTGTTTATTTCTATTATCGGAGGTCTTTATAGATTCACAATTTGTAGCATTATACTATATGAAGTTCCATACCGCTCTTTAAAATGTCAACCGACTCAATGGACAGAGGTGATGAAAGACCTTCCAGTTTGTTATTGGAAGTAATTAAATATAGTTTGTTTATATGTTGTATTTTGTTTGTAAAGATCATATTTTGTAATGAATAGGGTTTCTAATTACTTAACTTTAGAATGCACATAGTCATGAATGACCTTGGTCATTTTTTGTTGTAAATATCCTATTTTTTTAATTAATATATTTGTAAACTACCTAGCTAATCACAACAATAGTAATGAATGACCCTTTTTTGGTTTGAAAAAACATTTTTCTCTTTTACTTTTAGTTTTAAAAAAAGATCGTCACATTTTGAAGAAAGGTCAAGAAGAGGTGTAATAGATCTGACGATTCCGCTGGGGAAAACTTTATTTTTTCTTTCGAATTTGAACTTTAAATATTGACCTTTATTTGACTATTTTTATTAATTGAATACATTTGTGTTTGTTGTTAATATGTTATTTGATGATTTATTGCTTTGATATTGTATGAATGTTTGTTCTCGACACCTCATGAGTCTCTGGAAATATTGGTCATACAATGTGTACGAATACAGTCCACAAGACTTCTGTCTAAGGTGAACCAGTGTACAGTTACACTCCTGGTTCAAGATTTACTCATACATGTTAGGCGGGTTTGGACCATCAGTTAAGCTGGAATAACTCTACAACCAGTACGCTGACCCTTCTTGGCTTGAGTTATCCGCTCGAGTAAGCCAGTCTAGACAACTTTCTATATAGGGTGATAAACCTAGCAGAACAATCCACAAATAATATTCCTAGTAGACTACGTTATTTTGCCTCATGTGCATTTGACCTAGGAAAACCCGGCACAGGTGCCGGGGCCTTCTAAGATAGGTACCGACTCTAGACCAACATGTTCATTTTATCTGGTACATGAAAATAATTTATTTAGAAGGCATTTATATTGTTGATCAGCTTTGTAATAACTTTGTCTTTCAATTTTATTTTCAAAAAAAAGGAAAAAAGGTTGAAAAATGGGTCTTTGAAGTGTGAGTCATTTATTTTATGAACTACCCACACTTGATTGTCACTAAAATGAGATACTTAGGTATTCCTTCTCTGATTCGGTGTTTGTAAAAAAGGAGAGTATTTTTTGTGCTTTTTTTCCAGAAAAATAATTATCTTGGTGTTTCCTTTTTCTTCCTCCTTTGATAGAGTTTGTGTTTGCCAAGATAAAACCTTAATTAGCTTTTATTCAAACGTATGAATGGCAATTCCAACGAAAGGACATGGCTTTAAAAGGCCTAAATGTTAAGGAATTCCATAATGCATGATTTTTTACATGATACCCAAGGATCTATGTCGATGGTGGACAAGTATGGGAGATTATGAGCAAAGAAGGGTAAAAAACATTTGGGATATCTTGTGCATTTGATGGAGATTGACCCAAGAAGAGATGTGATCGAGATAATTATTCCTTTCTGGGATCCAAAAAAATACGTGTTTTGAACCTCCGACTTTAAAATGACACCAACTCTGGAGGAAATTGCTAGCTTAATGGGAAAAGGATCCAGTTTTGGGGTGTTGATCTCCACAATAAAAGACCCATAATCCCAAAGAACGTCGATGACAACAAGTTCCCGAACCTACTCAAGATCAACCAAATAGAGAAGGAGAGTTTGAAAAATGGGTGGATCTCTTTGGACTTTCTGTATGAGAGGTACAGTCAAAGGGATGGATTTAAAAACTACCAGAACCAACTTAGCAATCAAGGGAGCATAGAGGCTTGGAAAGTAAATGGGTGCTGTGCCTTCATGGTCGCATTTTTGGGGCTCACTATTTTCTCTAAGTGAAATAAGTATATCGACATTCGCTTGAATGGGGTGGTGAAGGCACCGACAACAATGAAAAATCCTATCATTATTCCCATAATTGTAGCAGAAATGTTCTATGCATTGACTAAATGCAAAAATGGGGAAACGTACTTTGAAGGATGCAACATCTTACTACAAATATGGTTTTGGACCATCTCTATCATCATAATTGTGCGCCTAGGTTCACTCCTAACTGGTGTAATTATGTATCCTCTCACATTTTTCAAAAGAAATTTTAGCATGCGAAGAAAAGCTCTCGCAAATCAGGTGTGATGAAATTGTATGGAATTATTTACTGGTTCCCAACTTAGGATGTCATTTGCTTGTCTACTGGTATCTCTTTTCTTGTGTTGATTGGGCTTAGAGGTGTCCAACCCTATACCCCACTTCAGGTTATTCGTCTGCTTGCTAGAGTTCAAGAAGTCCCACCAAATGTTGATATGAGTAGATTTGTATTTGACACCCCACCAGATTTTGCCTTTGATAGCAAGGATATTTTGAATATCTGCTTCGGTAGTATAATTTCTGAGGAAAAAAAAATGGTCGAGCTCGAAACATCTTTATGTATACCGAAATTCCCATCTCTTACAACTAAGTATTTCCTATCACTTAATTTAAAATAAGTTAAGTACCATACATGCATGTCGTCAGAAGCAGTACCAGTTCTAACATCTCTTCCCCTATCCAGTTTGTATTCAGGCATTAGCCATTCAGTCTGCTTCCTATCATTCTCATGTTTCCCCTCAATGCAGTTTAGAGTTTTCCGATAACCAATCAGCTTACCATCCTTGTGGATGAGAGAATCTGTTCCACAAGGTTCCTAATATCCATAATTGTTCGAGTTGTTACATCGACCTCCCTCTGTATACTTCTTGCATGCTGGGCTCATGAAGTACCATTCTATTGCTAGAGAAGGATGGTGCATTGCTGTCAAAATGAAACTAGCTTTTTCACCAAGTTTAAGTTCTCTAAACCAAAAGCAAGGCAGCAACAATAAATAAGATTAGGAAATTCCCTTGATGCTACTATAAGAGACAGTAGCACCGAGCTTGTAAATCTACCATATCCCTATGTGGGCAAACAATAACAAATAATTACACAGAATGCCTAAGAGAAGTAGACATTAATATTTGTCAAAACATGAAAAATCATTGCCAGGTCTTACCTTAGGGATGTAAGATTAACTTTGGGATCTACAAATACAACTACAACGAATCTCTGGTTTTGGGAGCTTCAGACAAACCTGAAGCTGTACAAATTGGAATTCAACTCATCTTCATGGAGAATCATACACTTCGGAGCAGAGTTATGAAACTCTCTCTTTTGATGAAGAACAAGATTGGATTTATAGATGGATCAATCACTTGCGACAAATTTGAAGTGGATTTGGTGAGTCAGTGGGAGAGATGCAATGCGATGATGATATCTTGGATCAAAACTAATGTGAGAAAAGGACTTCTCAATGGAATTTTATTTTGATTTAGTGCTAGTTTTATATGAGAGGAACTCCGAGAGAGATTTGGCAAAAATTAATATAACACACATTTATCATTTGCACAAAGAAAGAGCTACATTAGTGCATGGAACTGCACTTGTATTAGTTTACTATTCGTTAAATGAGTATGACTAAATAGTGTCCCCATCTTCCTGTGAATGTGAGAAATCAAAGGAATATAGTGAGCATCTTCAGAAGCAGAGATTATTGCAGTTCCTTATGGGCGTAAATGATGGATATGTGAATGCTTGTGGTCAGAATATGATGAAGATATATGCTAATATGAATCAAGCCTATGCATTTTGACATCAGTTGCTTAGCTTCACGTCACTTTTCTAAGAAATCCTAGGAAGGCGCTTGGTAGCAGTTGGCATCTGAGCCTAGGCTCGACATGAAACGAGGGAACAAATTTCTATTGTAATCATTTGTGGCCATATATGGAAGTTAGAACTCTTAAAGCGACTGCGTTGCGGCTCTTGAGGGGGCAGTCAAGGACTATGACGCCTCATAAATACGGTGCCTGATTTGAAAACCAACATAGAGTAAAGTTTAGACGATCTAGACCAGCAGATGTGGCTGGCAGAGAGAGATGTCATGAACACCACTTGAGACTCTAAAGGAGACTGGCAAACAGCAACGCAAGAGGCATCTAAAAATTTTGGTAAATTCTAGGTGCTCCAGCAGGAGTGGACTGGATTGAGGAACTAGCCCACAGAAACAAGAGGTAGACAAGGTGACTGCCATGCAACAAACCATAGATAACTTGACTGATCAACTCAATGTTATCAATGTTTAACTTAAAGAATGTCACGACCCAAGGCTACCCCTAAATGTGACACGGCGTAAAAGACTTCGAAAAACCTCATACAAGCCTCATAGCATATCATAACATAAGAACATAGGAAATAGTGCAAAGATTTAAAAAAAAATTTTTACAATCGAAGCCTTTTATAAAAACAAGTGGGAGTCTACAACACTATGTCTCAAAACTTCTATAACACTTGAATACAATCTTAGGGACACAACCCTTTACAAAAGTTTAAAACATAAAAGAAAGACTAAAGGACATAATGGTCAAGTCCTCGAATACTATAAGGACTCACCAAACTTATTCTTCTTGATCTACTATGATCCTAGCCACGAAGGTGGAAGTCGATATCATCGAACCCTACACTTATAGAAAATGTAGAAAATATGGATTTTGCACAAAAACTGCACTAAGTATGGTAGCCATGCATACAAATCCTTAAAACATGTAAAAAGGGATATTTTAGTTGAAACCATGCTATATGCCAATTTTGAACATCATCTTTGAAATAGTTGGGGAAAGTAGTCTCCAACATAAACATAATGCATACCCCAATCATCATAAGACATAGCTCACACAAATATTTAAATACCAAGATCATCTCATCATAATAGAACCAACACATAAGTAACCCTAGATTATACTTGTGCAATGCATAGATAGGATCCCATAATTCTAACTACACTAAGTACCACTTTTAGGCCGCCATGCTTATACTTATCATGCTTTGATCACATCCATAGTTAATACTCATAGATAAGGAAACATTCATGTTCATAGCTTATAACAAGGAAAGCCACCCTTAGCAACAATCCATATCATACATGTATGAATTCATATATCATCATAGCATAAGGAAACCACACCATAACCCCTTTCATGGTTTACTTGTGCAATGTATAAGTGAAGTCTCATACCCCCACTCACACTAAGTAAAGCTCATTAAGAAGTCATACGTATAGTTCATGTTCATGTTCATGATTCATATAAAGCATGCATTAACTTATAATTCATCATATCATAAGAGAAACATACCACAACAACTCTCAAAGCCTACTTGTACAATGCATGAATGAAGTCCCATACCCTCATTCATACTAAGTAGAAACTCTTGAGGAACCACAGTACATAACTCATGTTCTTGTTCTTATTCTTGTTCATGGAGGTAAAATAGCCTTAACCGACATAGACCATGTGAGCTACATGGAATCCGGTGTCATGTCCCACACTGAAAAGAGATGTCCTACTTGCCTAAGGTAGAACTACATGTATTAGCTTTTAGGTGGATATACTAGCTAAAGACCTATGTGGGCACATAGTTATGGGATAGGAAAATTGCTTCTAGAAACCCCAAACCTATTGTATTGATGGGGGGGCTTCTATCTTATGAAATTACTTTAGATGACCCGGCCTATTGTATTGACGGGAGGGCCTCTACCTCACATTCCATTTCCACTCGGTGCTAAGCATTACTTTCCCAAAATTTACATATTTAGTCTTGAATTATATTTACATATGTGAAGGAGTGTCTAACCCTTCATTCAACACAACTCATAAAATAGCTCATAGATTCATTAGGTGAGAACTAACTTTCAACCTTAGAATCATCATTAATTATGTGAGGAAAACTTTCACATTATAATCATATGTTTTCATGAGAATAGACTTTCAATCAACACAAGAATATTATCATGGTCAACATTTCATGCATAGTAATGTGTAAAGGTGCATATGAGAATTAGCCTTTCAACAACACCTTAGTCACAACATAGTCATGTGCATGGGGTGTGTGTGTGATTGTCCTTTCAATGACACGACAACAACATTATCATCATAGAAACTTCACTCTCAAAGTGTTCATAAAACATGCACATAATATCATAATCATAGTATCTTCACTTTCTAACTGAGTCACAAGCTCATACACAATTCTTATCAACATGTACAAACCCTTCATAATTTTCCCTTCAAGGGCTATGGATCAAACTCATCCAAACATATAGAATTTCTACATTAGATAAGGGGAATATCATGATTCAAGTAAATCATTCATTTCATGCATAAACTCATGTACTCATATTATAGGTCATGTGGGTGCAGTCCTTCCACAATAATGCCATATACAATTCAACATACATAATAACTTCCTTATTAAAGCCTTAACATCCTTAGTTTATTCAAATTAGCTTTTACATTAAAGCCTTAGAAGTCATCTTCATGCTACAAGCCTTACTCTCAAGCAATGCCTCAAATGATCATCATAGTCATAATAATTCATGCATAATAACATGTAAGGGTATAGGGGAGAATTATCTTTCCATCAATACCACAATTACACCATAGTCATAGAATATTCATAAGGTGCAAAAATGGAAGAAAATGGGAAACATCATAGCACTGCCAATATGATGAATGTGGACGAGAATTGTATAGACATTGATGTCATCCATAAACAGGAAGTGATGGTTGGTGATCATCTCTCTTATGCAAATGAAGAGCATATAACTCATTGTCTTGATAAGAAAATGATAGACCAACACTTTCTCAATCAAAATGTTCATGATGTCGACTTCTTCTTGTACCATCCTCAACAACTTTCAGGTACAATGCTCTCTCTCTATCTCTCTCTCTCTCTCTGTTTGTTGTGCGGTGGGAGTGAGGCTATTTTCTGGTCAATCATTTTGTTAATCCTTAATGTTAATCATATGAAATGTGCTTTTTTCTAATTTAATTTGTGGGCTCGTGATTTCAAACATGATCTACTATCAAGCTTCTACTTTAATTGAAAGTGTTTGATGAAGTTTTTATTGCATACGATGAATAGGTATGTGACGAATCTGAGCAACTTCAGTTATAGATTTCTACACTTTTTGGAGTAACATTTGGAAAGTATTATAAGTTCCATTGAAGGAACTTTCCTTGAGAAGAAAATAATCTAGCAATGGCGACAATTAATTTGGAAAAGAATGTGAATTGGGAATCAATCAATCTTTTAGTTATACTAGAGTATTTATAGGCCTAGTTTACTACCTAAATATGGTAGCATAAATGTAACTAGATCTAACTAATTGCAACTGACTAAGATCAACTAATTGACCATCTAACATGCTACTACTAACTAACTGTGTACTTAGCTAGCTTAACGGTTATAATGTATTATGTTCAGTGAACTGGGTGATCCTTTACACCTCTATCACACTAGGCATAGTGAAAATGTTTTTTCATGCCTAGCCTGGACTAAAAATGTGAATGCTGCAAACAACTGAGTTAAGTGCTGGTGTATCTAACACGGACCTATTCGAGTCCTTGACTGAACAAGAGTTTACCTTCTTTGATAAGCCTGATGTTGAATACTCTCAGGCCTATGAGATTAAGAAAAAAGGCAAAGATATGGTTGAAATTAAGAACCATGATATGGTACATTATATTATTCTAGTGGTTATAGTTAGAATTACAGTATTTTAAAAATACAAACTTCTAGTGAAGGTACTAATTTAGGTTTCAGGGACAAATACTTCCTCTGTCCCTAATTACTTGTCCACTTTTGAATTGATACACCTATTAAGAAAACAATTATTGACACAATGAGTTTATCATTTTACCCCTATTAATTATGAAGTATTTCAATTAAAAACTTAAAATTTTCAAGATGTTCTACCTTTTTCAAAATAATTAATTGAAGTTATAATAGGTAAAAAGAATTTGTCCTTTCTTGATTTGTCAAAATGGATAAGTAATTAGAGACAACTATAAAAGGAAAAATGGACAAGTAATTAGGGAGAGAGGGAGTAATTGTGAAGACCTTTATACACAATTATTTCAGTTGTTTTTGTACTTACCATATTTATTAGATAATCTATGTACTAGTTTTTATTTTTATCTATGTTGTTTTGTACTCCCTTTGTCCCATATTAGCTGATCATATTACTAAAAATAGTTGTCCCATATTAGTTTTTCACTTCACTAAATCAATAAAACAATAATTAAAATTTACTTATATTATCATTGCAATTAATTCATTTTGAAAGTGTTCACATTTGTTTGTAAAAAATGGAAAAAGTTGTTTAAGGGTGAATATATAAAATTATCTTCTTATTTATGATTTCTTATATGTTTGTAAAAAGGAAAACCAACAACTAATATGGGACAGAGGGATTATTGAGATTTTTTTTCATCATGTTATTCGAAAGCTTTTAGCTTTAGGGATCTCTTCCTTTTCAAATAAAACGTAAAGAGGGATTCCCTTTCTCTTGTTTCCAATTTAGTTAGATTAATTTTATATATAAAAAAAACATTGAAGTTAATTAGATTAATGAGTAATTCTTTTATATGACATTGTTTTATAAGTTTTCCTTTCATTATAGTCGTTTATTAGGTAAATTTTATGAGAACACTGGAGGTTGGTTCATCTATGATGACAGCGGGGTTAGCCACTATAACTCCACTGCAATGGTAAACCTTTTGCATCAATCCAAATGTGACCAAAACAAAAAGCATAATAAGAGGAGGGTCCTTCTCTTCCTCATTCCGACGAAACTCAATTCCTTGAACAATGAGGCTACGTTTCCAACCTTGATGTCTAATCTCCATCAATCCCACTTAATTATCTTCATCTTGTCCTATATCATTGAAAAAGTTTCCCATTTTAATTCAGTCCACTCATCACCTCTTTCAAGGTTAGCGTCACTCTAGGTCCTCATCCTAAAAAACACAGATACCTTAAGCTCATTGCTCTGGTTCATGGTCACTCTCGGAATAAGAAAATCTAACAAATGACTTAGAATTTCTTAGCCCACAAAATCCATCTTCTAATTTGAACACTAGATAAGAAAAGCAATAGGTTCTTTTCAACAACATTCAAGTTTCAATGTTGCCTCATTTATCAAGCCAACATATCAAATTAAGTTTAGCCACTTCAGAGAATCTACAAGAAAATTTACACTTTCTTAGTAATTGTATTTAATAAAGTAATTTCTTTCAAAATTTAGAGTGCATAGAAAGGAACCAAAAAAATATAAAACACAGAATCCGGGTAAGACAACTATTCCCAATTCTCTGGTGTACCATCCGATATAATACCAAGTTCTCGTGCTGCGACCACAAAACATTTCTTCCCCATTTTTTTATCTAGTGAAAAACTCTATTTGACTAGCTAGATCAAATAACAAATACAAAACATTTGGATTTAAAAACAAAAAAAGGATGAAAAAAGGCACTAGACCACTCTTTAGGATTCCGATTGGGATCACAACGGACCAACCACGCTCACTTGACATGACTAGCTACCTGAAAGGTGGCCTGGATCACCACCACCTAACAAACCTTATGAATGGAACATTCCATTTATTGGCTTGTTCATATCAGGTTGGGTTTGGCCAGTCATATGCAGGCCCTGCCCACTAATTACTCACAAAGTCATTTTAAGTGAGTTCACTTGGTTCGTTGTGATCCTAGTGGGACACAATAAGAGTGGTCTAGTGCCATTTTTTACCTTTTTGGTTTGTTTTTAAAACTTAATGTTTTGTCTATGTGATTTAATTTGTCAAATAGAGTTGTTCGCTGATTAAGAAGACGGGGAAGAAATGTTTTATGGTCGCAACATGAGAACTTTGTATTATATGGGGTGGTACACCAAAGTATTGGTAATGTTTGTCTCACCTGGATTCCACAGTTTACATTTTTCTTTTCCTTTCGATGTACTCAAAATTTTGAAAGAAATTACTTTAGTAAATATAATTAGTGAGAAAGTCTAACTTATTTTTATAGATTTGTGAAGTGGCTAAACTTAATTGGATCTGTTGGCTAGATAACCGAGGAAAAGTTGACACTCAAATATCGTTGAAAAGAACTAGTTATTTTACTTATCTAGTGTTCAAATTGGAAGATGTATTTTATGGCCTTAAAAATCCAAACAAAATTGTTATATTTTTTTATTCCAAAAGTGACTATGAAACAACGCAACGTGCTAAAGTTGTCCATTTTTCAGGACGAAGACCTAGAGCCACACTAGCCTTGAAAAATGGTGATGGATGGATTGCTATTCTGAAGTTATCCTAATGTTTTGATGATATAACAAACTACGAGACCTAGTATAGTACCATGTCCCATGAGAAGACTGAGAAGGTTCATGCAATGCAAAAAGTACAACTTTAAAAGTTGCAACCACTGCCACAACAACAGTGGTTGGTGCGCGATTACAAAGGATCAGTACCCTTGGACAATAGCATTGCACTAGGTTTTTTCCATCTTATAATAGTTAATTTGAACTGGGATACAACCTAGTTTTTTCATTGGATGAATTACATGGCAAAATCCATTCTCTCGAAGAAACATTTATCATATGCAGCAAGGGATCTGATCGAATGATCTTTTGTATTTAGTTGTTATTTCAGAATAGGTAACATGGGCAAGAATACCACCAGGAAATCATATATAAATGGAGTTTAGTCAATTCATTAGTGTTCTTTAAAAGGAAATTATTCCCTCTATTTCATTTTACGTGATGCTATATATTTCCTCATCAGCTCATCAAAAATTAGTTGACACATTTCTATTTTTGGAGATAATTTAACTTCAAATTTTGTATTTTATCATCAATGGAATGCTTTTATAGCCATGAAAATCTCTTGACATGTTTATATCCCATGAGTTCAAAATGTTTTTCTTTTAATATCCCATGAGTTCCAAATGTTTTTCTTTCTTGAATATAGTGTTTAGTCAAACGAAGGCAAGTAAATTGAAACTAAAGGAGTAATATCCTATATGGAATACGAAAATTTACCTTCTTCACATGAGCACCGAAGTAGGTTAGAGTTATGTAAGGACGAGGATAATCTTGCACGTATTTTCTCACCTTCCAGAAAAATTTGCTAAATCCTTTACGACTACCTTTATTTACGAAGTTTTAATAACATTAGAAACATAAAGGAAATTTGTGTAATAGAGGTAAATGTGCAATAGAAAGCAGAGGTAAAAGGAAATGTAGTTATTACCATGTATCATGTTTTTGCCTTCATTAGGAAGAAGCTTATAAAGCGTTCCATTCAGAGTAAATTGAGCACCACCAATCCGGTTAGCGACTCTTCCAAGGGTGGCTCCAAAGTAACTTGTAACATTCTGCACCAAGTTAGTTTCATTGGTGAAAACAAATAGGGTTATATTTTCTTCAATGTACTTCACATCAATAAAAAATATTGGAGTATTTTAGCTGATATTATAGACTAGGGATGTGGTTTTTCTTAGGAAAGAGCTACAATTAAATAGTGTCAGATGACTCTAAATTTTGACATGGCACAATCAAAGCAGGAGTGGCTACATGACTTGACGACTTGAAATTTTTTTTGTATAAACTTTATTTCATAAAATTCAGACATCTATGAGACAAAATATTTACTTTCTAACCTGCATATTACTCAAATGGGACAAAGAAAAGCTTATATAAAATACAATTTACGGGAAAAGAAACGAATATGCACAAAAGAGGACAAATCAAAATTCAAATTAGTGGTAAATGTACTAATTGATGATAATAAAATTACTGTAATTTAGCCGCTCGTCTGAAGAACCTCAATAAAAATCCCTAAAGTTGAAAATAAACATATAAATTATAATTGGAAGTTTTTTTTATTAACGATAGCTATATATATGGGCTATTAATTTCCGGTGCCTGAAGTAAAAACTTTTATAAATTGCATTATGGGAACCTTAGTAGCTCAATTGGTTGGTTACTTTCACTTTCACTTTGATGGTGAGGTTCGACTCCCCACCTTATAATACCTTCCCCAATTTCCCAATGCAATTGACTTATGAGACTCAAAATCACAATTTGATAAAATAGAAGAAAAATCGTAGAAAACGGAAAATCAAAATAGGCACATTAAAATAACCAGCAACATACCTAGTGGTGTCTGAGGAAGGTAAAGTGTACGTAGACCTTACCATTACCTCGTGGAGTAGAGTGAGGTCAACAACAGAAGCCATATGCAGTCTAGCCAAGAAGGAAGTCCCATAGGAATTGTATCGCCACTCAATATATTTGGGGAAAATACAATAATTAGAATTACATAAATACGTTCCCTAATAGGGTATCCAAGTAAACTAATGTCAATGTATTACCTTAAGGAAAATTAATACACACCGTTAAGTGAATTCAATATTTCAAAGACTTGGTAAATGGGCAAGGGTACTTGAATTCTGATGAAACACTTTTCACGTACTCTCTTATAAGTGAATATGTTAAAAGTTTAGTACTAATCAAGATTTTTTGAGGCTTTTGTTGAAGGGATGATAAATATGGGTGATATGCAGTCTGGGCAACCTTGTGAGAATAGAGGTGATTGCAAGATGACTAATATGCACCAATAGAGTGTTGAAGTATTGTTTAATACTTCAAATAGAAAAGAGTAAAAGTCTCTTTATTTTTTTATTGCAAAAAATGTAACACAAAAAAAGCTATATCAATTCTCACTTAATACTACCTTATAATAAAACAACAAAGAGACATTTAGTCTTTTCAGTTTAAAGTCTCAAACAAGGTTTCAACACGTGGTCGGTGTCAATTAGCCACCTTGCAATCGCGTCTAATCTCACCAGGTTACCTAGAATGCAAATCATCCATATTTATCATCCCATAAAAACATCCTTGAAATTCTTTTCTTGATTTACATTTAACTCTCGAACATATTCACTTGTAAGAGAGTTAGTGAAATGTGTTTGATCAGAATTCAAGAATCCTTTCTCATTCATCAAGTCATTGAATATTGATTGTCAAATATTGAGCTGTCAGTAGAAAGAAAATGAAACTTCAAACATTTCCTCCTATGTTATTTTTATCTATTTTTTAGTGTATGAAACTTTTTTCATTTGTAAATTTTCCAAATTTATCTAGCAATGGCTTAAATGGGTAACAAATTAAAAATTTGTGGAAATTGGATATCATATCAACAATTAAGAAGGAATGAATATAACGTAATGAAATGTTTCTCTCATTTTTTTAATTGAGGGAGTAACTAGACTGATAAAATTTCACTCTTGACACAAGACACATGTTATGCATTTATTGGTTTGGTAATTTCCTATGCAAGAAACTTTATTGAGACCCATGAAGGGGAACTTTCACACTTTCCCAAAGGTATGCACATGTTTTGGCCAAGAAATGTATTAATATTGTTGTATTTAGTTACTATGCTTTAAGTCACAATTATGCTCCAATTCTACTAAACAAGGATTATAACCCAAGCCGTCAATTTCAAAAGATCTATAGCCGAAGCTAATTGTAAATCTTGAACCATAGATTACAATTGTGAACATCACTTTCGGGCCTAAACTTAATTTAAAGCAACAGACAGATCTATAAAACTTGTTATATAAGAAATGCTAGTAATCTCAAGAATATTACAGACTTAGAATACCAAGAATTAATTAGAAGAATACTTGAATTTGTTATAGCTCCAATCTCTTGCTAGAATGAACATTCTAAAGCTTCCTTTCCTTCTCTGTTAGGAGACAATTTCAGTGGCTGCACTTACGAAGATGAGGAGTGAAGATGTGATCAAACCACATATTTTTAGGTTTAAAACCCTTGACCTAGTGGGCTTCCATCACAAGCTTATATGCATATGTTAAAACATAACTTTCAGTATCGTGAAGCCCACATCAGCATAAAATGATTTAGGCCCAACAAGAAGTCCAACAAATTAGCCGAGAAAATAATATCCACCAAATATATTTATTTAGCCCATTTAGTTGAGTTGAATTCAATAATTGGGTTAATGTTAAACCCCCATACAAAATAACTTTCAACATTCTTCCATTCAGACAACAGTAAGTTATTTTTTCAACATTTTAATTTGCATTTTGTTTTAATATGGCTCTTAGGATAAACGACAAGTTTTTAATTGCGGCATCAAATTTGAGAAACCACAGTAGTGGAACATCACTTTGAACACGATCAAGTCAAACAAAATCATTAATGTTGAATCATGATAGTAGTACTTGCATTAATTAATGACATGAAAAATCCATGGAAACAAATATTAACAATTTTTTCCACATAGACCCATTAATGCGGCAATGTAGCAACAAATAGTTAACATAGATTCCAAATAAAATTATTTCATTTTCGATCTTCAGCGACTTTCTATATCATTCTATCAAAATGCAAGTCACTGAAAAATAATAATTTAATATTTAAATATGATAAAATTAATTGTTATAATTATTATTATTAAAAATAATTTTAATTGGTAGCAAATAATAATCTATGTTCCATAGTAATTTGAGAGAGACAGAGAGAGACAGAGATTGTAACACCCCAGATTTGAGAAAGAAAAAAATTCTAGATTTTCAGAAGTTGCATGTGCCACTGACGGAAGCCACCTACGGACCGTCAGTCAGCTCCGTCGATGGGCCAGCCAACTTTCAGTTTCACACTTCAGATTTCATCCTTCAGTCGCGATCGATGGCCGACTAGCACAGACTATCATTCGATCCATGGTCTGTAGGTATGATCGTTGGTGAAAGCCAGCAACCAATTAGGGGGAAATTGATAATTGAATCAACTTCAAATGATCATAACTCCCATCACAAAAGGAATTATGTGTCCCATAACCTATGATATGATAGATAATTGAATCATCTTTCCAACGCCGCCGAGTTTGCTAAAATTCGACCTCCGAGTAAAATGTTATGATCGTTTTAGTAAAGGCATGTCGAGTGCTCGACTCACGGACCCAATCGATGGACCGTCGATTGAATGACGGCCCGTCACTTCAATCCGTCGATCACTCCGACAACAGTTAAGTCAGGGGTCTTTGAGTCTTTTCCTATTTCCTTTAATCCCTAAGATACATCGTTTAGACCCTAAATCATGAGGTTTTAGTCAGTTTAAGCCTAGAAATATAACTAGAACTTACCTAAGTCAAATCATTAATCAAACTTAGAAAATTAGAACGCTAAGAGGAGAAAGAGGTCAAGAACCCTAGTTCAAGAACGCAACAAGTTTTCTTCAGTTCCAGCCCAGATCAAAAGATTTCTCCGTGGAGTTCGTCACCAGGTATGTGGGATTTCACTAGTGGGTTCCTTTCGCCCATTAGGTCCCTAGAATTCAGTCTGATTTTTGATTCCATGATTATGAACAGACCTAGGGTTTCTAGAATTTCAACAGATCATCATGAATTAGTTATTTAAATGTTCCAAATCAGATTATCATGTTATTACATCGTTTCTTGCATGAATTTTAGAACCCTAGCTATGTATTTCTTTAGTTCTTGAATTACACATG